>JAECUM010006062.1:0-85681 GCA_016617855.1 Megalonaias nervosa
TTGCGATAATGGTTGTTCTCGTTGTTGTTGTGGTGATGGTAATTCAAATTGTTGTTGTGGTGATGGTAATTCAGATTGTTTAACTTTTTCAATATGCTCATGTACAATATTATCAAAGATATTAAAACTTCTAATATCTTCATTAGATCTGATTTCCGGAGTATTAGTAGCGATGCGATATATATATCCTTAATCCAATTGGCAGAGCTTAGAGATTTAACATGTTCTGGTTTTACATATTTTTGTCTTTCATAATATCCAAACGCGGCAATATCAAATACTTGCTTTGGGTCCTTGATAGCAGCAATACCTTCAGGTGTAAATTTATCTATTATCTTAATTCTGGTTCTTGGTGGTTTATGTTGTGGTTGTGGTTGTGGTTGAGCTGCTTGAATACGGCCAGCAATATCAACAGGTAATGTTTCAAGAGCTCTTTGTGTTGCCTCAGTTGCTGTAACAATTTTCTTTGTTGGTTCGACAATCGGTTTAAATAATTATTCTGCACCGTCTGCAAATTCCACCTGAGACTCCTGACGAGCTTGTAGTTGTTGTTTGACTAAATCACGAACAGGTAATATTTTTTGATTGCATCTAGTCGCTCTCGAGCTAATCTAGCTGAGTGTGGTTCTCCAATCATTATTGATAATATTTATAATGGCTGTTTAATTTACAGCAGCAGAGGGGGTGAACGACCAGCGTTGAGTGACCAACACGTAAACGAAACATTCCTAAAAATAAAAACGCGCGTCAGAGAAAAGTAACAAAATGAGCTAACTAGTTAGAGGTTGTGGTTTAACGTTATTGACCTTAAGATTTCCTTTTCGTAGGAAGGCTTATTTTTCATAAATAAGGTCTCGAACAAAAATGGTCTGTTCACCCCCTCGGCTGCAGGACGGCAAGGGAAATAACTCAGAAAAGGCGTTACACGATAAAAAAAAACATAATATAGAGACACACGAATGAACCGAAACTGTTTTTCCTACTTGTCTTTTTTTATTTGATATTCTTTCTTCCTTAATGGACACGTTAAAAGCAATTTCATGTTTTTACTACATACATTAATTTACTTTGGTGAAATAACTCAGAAAAGGCGCGACACGATAGAAAACCATAATACAGAGACACGCGAATGAACCGAAACTAAGCTCATTGTCTCAACGTCGTGAGTTTGTAAACCGGACAAATCAGTGTCCTTTCAGGGCCAAGAAGTTTTTGTATAAAGAGGATTTTCTTGGGACAGAATGAAATCGCTGTTGATAAGTGTGTGTTTTGAGGGGTTATAGTACTGGCACACTATCCCATTTGTTTGTAAACCCCACCCCTTACCGATTTTAAATACAAAGGCTTAAAGAATATAAAAAAATATAGAAAACTTTGCCATTTTATTCATTGATTTATAATTTTTAACCAGACTGTCGCCAGAGTCCCAAACACTGTCAATTTGTTGGCGTTTCGAATGAAATGGGAGTTTCTTTAGTAACACGGTCGCCTATTTGCATCGCCGAGTGTATGTTTTCAAGCAACAGATGTGATGTAGTTAACATTCTTTGATAATCTCATTTATTCCGTAAATGTTGGAGTTACATCTCTTTCAACACATATATAGAAGATTTTCTCATTTTTATTTTTATTATGTTTAATTTGTTTTAGAAATATTAAAACTTGATACTGCAAATACTGGACGCAGACAACACATTTTGTTTTCTTTTTTGTTTGTTTGTTCGTTGTTTTTTTTTAATTCTGAAGTGGATTATTTTAGAAACCAGAAAACGGCAGTGAGCAGTCTGTCTTGTTTACATCGGGAGCTTTTATTTGCTTTAAAATTCCAGTAAGTTGACAGTGTTAGGGACGCCTTGGCGACAGTTAGGTTAGACATTATAAATCAATGAATGAAATGAATAAGTTTTGTACATTTTTAAATCCTGGCATCTTTTCGTTGTTAAAATCGGTAGGGGTTATGGGGGGGGGGGGGGGGATTACAAACAAACGGGATGGTGTGCGAATATTACATATGTTTGGGTGCTATTGTATGCAAGATATAGATGTACATGTTCTGTGTGTATTATATTGGGTTGCTATAGATCTGTGTGTTTTGTGGTGGGGAGAATGATGCATATTCAGGGTAGGTTAAAGAGGTTATTTATTGGGGATGGCAATATCTTGTAGGTTCGGGTTTTGGCCGTTTGTTTTATTTGTTTGGAATGTCAATTTCTTTTCTGGTTTCATTCTTGTACTATAGAGTCTCTTTCTTCTCCTGCTTTTCTTTAGTACTACCTGAGTAGTCGTTGTTTCTTCTTCTGTTCCCGATCTTCTTTATTTCTGCTACCTTGTTCCCTTGTCCTGATGTGATATTGCTTTCTTTTCCAGATCTTCATCTCCGCCACTTGATTTCCTCATTTTCTTTTGTTCTGCGTTGTCGCATTCTGCTTGTTCACTATTTCTGCTACTCTTGCCTGGATTCTCTTGTCATCTGTTACTATTCTTACTCGCCCTGATGGTCCATTGTTCTTGAATTTTGGTTGCCAATGTACCTCTCACATGACTGGTCATTTGATTAGTTGGGTGATAGAAACAAGGTGTGCTGAATATCATATGTAGGGTGTTAATAGTACAAAACTGGGAGTTGGTCGGTGACGGAATGCATATTAAACGTACGGTCGTTTTTTAACATTACTTTGCTTGTTTGAGACAAGACAGTTCTACAAAGTTAATTCCCGTCAGAGGCCAAAGTGTCATTCTCTTGTTAATTCCATTTAGAGGCCAACTTTTTAGGTTAGAGTGACATATTTTAAACCAAAAGTTATTGCATCAATGTTAAATTCCCATTAGAGACCAAACAGACCCAGAGTGCTACAATGTTACATTTCCCGCCAAACAGACCCATAAAGTAAATATATGAACATTCTCAATACATGATTTCCAATTGTCCCCAGAATCCTGTGCAAATTAATACCTAATATTAATTTCCCCTTGTCCCTATAATCACCCATCAAGTTAAACCTACAGACGTATTTGAACATTTAATTTCCTCTTGTACCCAGAATCACACAAAAATGGCGGTCTAATGTTAATTTCCCAGTGTTCCCCAAGTGCCATAAAACTAAAATGGCGATCTAAGGTTAATTTCCCGTTTGACCTTTTAATCTGCAGACTCTTTATAACATAGAATCCCGTCTGACCCCCAGTTGCCGTTCTATACTACTCACAGCGCCAATTAATTGTTGTAGTTATCGTTTTGAGTTTTTCAGCACAAAATACATTATGTATGGCGGCAAGTAGAACTGGTGGACGAAGAACCCAGGAAAGCCCCGTTAAGAACCACCGACCCAGGGGAAGCTACTGGCAAGCTTTCTCACATACTCACCATGACCGAGTCCGAGACTTGAACCCAGGTGGACAGAGGTGAGATGACTGTGATCAGAAAAGGCGAGCACTTTTGACCACTCTGCCACCAGGCCCTTCCCCCCTCGGCGCCAATTAAAGGTAAAGTTCTAAAACTAGTAAGAGTTTATGGTAGTTGCTTGCGTAATCATAATACACAAACCTCAGATCAGGCTTTTGAACTTTTTGTTTTAAGCTTATAGTATCCATGTCACCGTAGAAATACCAGGCTAAGGGACCTAGGTGAAATATCAATGATTTCAAGGCCTTGAATTAAGGTGTTTATTTCTCAATGGCTTTCAATGGCCTTTAATAACCGCGCGAACCCTGATATAACTCTTCATTGTAAGATTTCCGCGATTACTTGTTTTATTTTGGGAAGTCGGTGTTGGGAAAATAGTTCTCGGCCCGAATAATTAGCCAATTACTAGGGGCAAACGTCACAGTGTGCAGTGTTGATGAGATTTCCTGATGTCCTGGTTTAATTTCGTATTGAGTTCAAGCCAGAGTCGCACAGAGGGCCTCTAGCCAAGTAGTTCCTATTAAAATCTAATTGTGTGGATTGAGTATGTGGCTCCATGTGCAGCATTTGTGATGGGGACGGGTAAATTATACAATGGAATAACTGAGAAGTGACTGTTCCGTCATCAGGAGACGCCTTGTATTGTTGCTATGATGGTAAATATGGTTTAGATTTACAGGCGAAATGAGGCTTAACATCATGGTTTCACTAATCTAGGGTAGCGTAGGGAAAGTAGTTCCCTGTATTTGGTGTTTGAATTGTACATTTTCACGGCATGAAATACTGGTGCTACGTTACCTAAATGTAATAAGGGGAAAACATGCGGTTGTGAGGTTAGCAGACAATTGTGAAGTTACGATGTAAAGGTGTAGTTGTGGCATTTATGGTCATAAATTAATTGGAGGAAAATTATTTATGGTATGGGCGCATTGAAGTTTCCAGTTAACAACAGTAGTTGTAGAGAAGTCCTTGAAAATCGGGAGAAAACAAGTGACTTCTAGCGGGATTCACACCAGGGTTGAATTCGCTCGATAAAGAGACCCCTTTGGCTGATTCAAGTATTCTGCTGGGGAAGTTGAGTTGAGACGGCTGTTCAGTATGGTATGTTTTTGTCGCGGGAGCAAACATCCATTGTTAGGTAGATTAGTTTTGGAGATTTATTGAAACAGACCATTGTGTATCGTATTTAAGAAGGGATTCGTTGCACAATAGGATCAAGGCTGTAGTCGATAAATTCAAATATTTGTTCAGTGAGATTGTTCTTGCAAGCGATTATTGGTCTACCGGGGTTACCTGGCTTGTGAATTTTAGGGAACAGGTAGAAACGGCAGAGTTTTGGGTAAGCAGGAAGCAGATAAATATGGGCCTCATTTTCTCCCATTGACTAATGTGTTTTTCTGACGCATCTTTGTCCAGTTTTATATATAACGTTACGAATGTTTTGTTGTTGTTGTTTTGTTTTTTGTTTTTTTCCTGCCTGGTGCACATGTCTGTGCATAGTGTTTAAGGTCGACATAATTTTTGTCTACCGTATAATTGCTGTGTACACGTGCTTGTGAGCATTAAGCAGCAAAATAATAGGGAGGCTTTGAAATTTTAAAGTCACCTGTCCGGCCACAGTAATGAATCACTATAGAAACGACTTTGTTGCAGATGTGACGGGTGGATTGCAGTTAGCTTCTGCCGGAATATTGGACAGGTAATTATTAGCTTGAAATAAATAATTGATTTTCTACACTTTCCATTTTAATGGCTGCTTTAAAGTTTAGCTACTTAACTTAAAATTTAAAATGCGAAATATTGCACACATTTCAAATACGCTCAAAGGTGTTGATAAACTCTGCCGGGTGCTAAGGTCATTTATAGGTAATTATGTTCAAGCCTGGTCAATTTTTACCTTTTGTCGTCCATTTCATGCAAATATTGTTTAACTTGTTTCCGCTTGCTTGGTCGATTTACCTAGCCAAGATAAAGTAACCTCTTGCGAAAGATGCTGGATCAAGGATCTTTTATTTCTTTATTTTAGAGTGCCAAGGTCAATTAAAGGTCATCAATATTTAGGACCTCAAGTTGAATCTGTATATTGTGCAAGAAATTTCTAACATACATTCTGTGGCATACATAATCTCTCTGAAGACCCAAAAGGTTATACAGGAATCATTATGCGCAAATGTCAACTGTAAACGAGGATTTTTGTCGTCCATGTTGCATTTAGATTTTATTGAAAGTTTACATACATAGATAACCTAGCCATGAAAAAGTCAGCACCTTTCTGAGAATGTTGTCTCGTATATTTTTTCTTCTGTCAGAAAGGTGGTCACTTTCTTCGAATATGTCGAATTAATGTACCACATTTTAAACTTTATTACCAATACATATTCCTTTAAGTCACATGTAAAAACCACTGCTGTCACGTTTTCCTACATGCAACTATGATACCGTCCAATGAACTTGACCACCATCATAACAAGAATGTTTAACCTCTGAAATACTTTTCTTGAATAATGGCAAGTATTTTTTCTTCTGCTTTCAATGGAAGTAAAATACAGAGCATATTATTCAGATTTAATGACCTCAATTTGACCTTGACCCCCCCATCGACAAGGTGAACACTAAGTAACAATCCATGTGCTCTTGAGTATACTTGTAGGATTTGGGTCTTTGGGATTTGGGATTTGGATCTTTCGAGTAGCTGTTAAGTGGTATTATGTAATAATTTATTCCTTGGTGTATGTGTGGTTTGGATTTTTAACGTAGCTTTAACAATTTTCCAATAATATCGCTACGATGTCTGCAGTGTGGCAGTTAGTGATGTCTAGCACTGGGACATCATGCCGCAGACATTAGTATGATGTCCCACCGAGTCACATTATCCTGACACCAGGCCGACCAGTCCTAACACTTAACTTCTTAAGGCTGAGCGTCAAGCGAGGCAGCTGTTAGTACCATTTTTATATGTCTTTGGCGGACGCTCTAGCCTTAGGCCACCGAAGCGGTCCCTCGGCATGTAGACTGATGTCAGATTTGAATGTTATCGTACAAAATTCACCTCTCTCTGATATTATCACCCACAGACGAGGCGACCATGTCTATGGAATTCCATCTATGAGTTTAAGATGGTGGTAATAGGATGATCGTGAAGTCTGGAGTATTTTTTCCTGTTAAGTTTCTCCATTTAAAAAAAAACCAAAAACATAACAAAAATAAAACTTTTATTAAAAAAAAATGCGCAAGAGCAATTTCACAAAAGTTGCTAAAAATTGGCTTAATAGTTTTGGAGATGTCCAATTGCAATTTTCTATCAGTTTCCTATCGAACACGTCAGAATACACAACTTAGAAAAAACAAAAAACCTGTCCCAAGAAATATGCCATTAAAATCTGAGTAACACTTGCTGGAGAAGGGGGGGGGGGAACTAAAATTTGAGGCCAAAAAGTTATATGTGCTTGTTAGTATGCAGGAGCTCATAGTATATCCCTCACTTCAGGGGCATTAGCCACAACATCTGTTTATGGAAAGAGCAACGTTAAAGTGTAAGGAAGCAGTTAGGCTTTTGTTGCGAATACGTTTTGCGCACAGTTAGTTGAATAAGCCTTGAAATGTAGGTCATTCATAACTTAGTTTCGGGGAAAACCAAAGCACATACATTATATATATATATATATATATATATATATATATATATATATATATATATATATATAGTGTGTGTGTGTGTGTGTGTGTGTGTGTGTGTGTGTGTGTGTGTGTGACCTCGACCCAAGGGTAAATGGAGCAAATGAGTGCATCAAAATGAATTGTCTTCGTTTCATAATGATTCATGAACTGCAGTGGCTCAGTTGGCAGAGCACAGAACTCGTAATCCAAGGGTTTCCAGTTTGATACCCGCCCAGGCCAGCTCCAATCAGCTGTCTCGGTGTATCGTTGTAAAAGGCACTTATTTCCCATTTCTATTGCATGATGTAGCCAATATCGTGTTAAAAGTGCCATAAAAAAAAGCAAACAAGAGTCCCATAAAGGGACTGACGCTTTACTGAGCGAAAAAAATTTCCAGGAATTCAAGACCATTTCTTCCTTTTAACTGTCGAGTGTTGAACTTATCACCGATATGCTTCAGTCATAACAACATTTGTAAATTAGCTGCATTGGTGCACATACTGGATGTCAGTTGGCACCATTTTCACTGAGGAGAAAGTAAACATCATTAAATGTGTTTTGGTGAAAACCCCATAATGATAACCCATTCGCGGGGAGTAGCGACAAGATTTTAAAGACAGCTGTGGCAGCCATATTAAATGTACGACTGGCATCATTTTTATTAGGACCAACTAGGTATCATAAGAAAACCCCATGTTGATATAGCCATCCATTTGGGAGGAGTAGACATTTTCAAGATATGACTTTCCATTCAGCAATAAATTGACTTTCAAGATGGCTGTTGTGGTGGTCATATTTCATTAAGTCCAGCTAGACACCATAAGAAGTCTTTTAGTGAAAACCACATGTTGATATAATCTATTCGGGAATAGCAATAACAAGATTCTCAAGATGGCTGCTGTGTGATGGCCATATTGGTGTCTGATCAGCACCATTTTCATTTAAGACCAACTGGACATCATAAGAAGTCTTCTGGCGAAACTCCACCTCAAAATGACTTTCTGTTCAGGTGGAGTTGTGATAAAATTTTTAAGAAGGCTGCTATACTGGATACTTTTCTTTAGGACCCACAAAATATCATCACAAGTCGTTTTAGTGAAAACCCCATGTTGATATATCAAAAATTCAGGAAAAATATCAACGATTTATTCAACATAGCTACAGTGGCGGCCATATTTGACGTCCGATCGGCGCTTTTTGCGGCAGCCAAACAAGATATAAGATTGGTACCATGTTTTTAAAGGACCAATTAGATATTATACAAAAGTCGTTTAGTGAAAAACCCCCATGTTGATATAACCAACCATTCAGGAAGAGAAACAACATGATTTTCAAGACGGCTGCTGTTGACGTTCTTCCTTTCTCGTAGTCCCATCTTTTTCATTCATCTCGTTTTCACCTTTATTTTCATCTCTTTTTCTTTCGACTACTATTAAGAGACTTTGCTGCAGTGCGTCCTCCTCGTCCTTTTTTTTTTCTAAGCTCTCCTTTACAAACTCGCTTTCATTTGGAAAGAAAAATACTAGGGCTGGCCAAGGCTCAAATAAATAGTCAGTACAATTCCCTAGGAACAATTATCTTCTACATGCATCCCAACTTATCTTGCAACAGTTTGAGCTCCTATTTTCTTTCACTACTTCTCTACTTTTGAAGATTACCAATATCCACTTCTAACTTCAAGGCAGCCTTTCTTGCAGGATGTTAATGTAAAAGTTTATTATTAGTTAACTCTGCTCTGGTGGCCTAAGTGGTCAGAGTGTCCACCTCAGACGCGGGAAGTCGCGGATTCGAATCCCCGCCAAGTCATACCAAAGACTTATAAAAATGGTACTAACTGCTGCCTCGCTTGGTGCTCAGCATTACGAGGTTAGTGTTAGGACTGGTCGGCCTGGTGTCAGGATAATGGAACTGGGTAGGACATCATGCTACATGTCTGTGGCATGATGCCAGTGCTAGACATCACTATAAACTGCCACACTGCAAACATCGTAGCGATAAGACAGGAAAATTGTTAAAGCTACTTAAAAATCCAAATCACACACATTATTAGTAAACAGGTTTATTACATACGTTTGTAAAAAATATAATAGGCATGGCCAGTACTAATATCGAGCAATCCGAGACTTTTCAAAAGTTGTTAATTACTCCTAACATTTAAAACAATCAAGATTTAAAAAGACAAGAAATATATTTCGTAAAACCTGGATCTCAGACCGCAACTTTGCAGGAATAACTATAACATGAATTCAGCAATGTATATTCTTTTAAAATATATTTATAAGTGTACATATCTGTTACATAAACATATAGTGCCATTTTCAAAATATAGGAAGCAACTCCGTGATTCCCTCATTGCCGATGCATAATCAAAATAAAAGCCAACACAGATCTGCCACCTCATTTCAGAATTTATTCAGTTAGTGTCAAAAAATGTTGTCTCTGTTGTAAGCTACTATTAATTATGGTAATAAGAGAACACCCATTATTAAAGTATCTGGCAATCTGTGGGTACAACTGTTTTGTCATCGCAATCTTTCATGGCAACAATGCGAGGTCAATTTATTATGACCAATGCTATGTTATTGTTTGTTTTTTTTTGGGGGGGGGTTTGTTTTGATTTAAAAAAACCTGATAAATATGAGATTTTTCTTTGTTCTTGTGAGTCATACTGTTTTGCAATTTTCGAACCTGTGATCATCACTTTCAACATAGATAAAGATAGGGAAAATCCATGCTCTATTATGAACTCTCTGAATAAAACACACCATATATACTCTAAGTGAAGTCAAACTGCAGACAACAAAGACCTGATCTGCCAAAGCACAATGCGCCTGCAGATCCGGGTCTATGTTGTTAGTTCTACTGAATACGCTTATCAATCTGCACAGACCCAGATCTGCCAGTGCATTATGCAATGTCAGATCTGGGTCTGTGCAGTTTGCAGTCGAATTTGTGGGTGTATACAGTACACATTTATTACACTTGTGTCTACATTTAAAAACTTTACTGTGAAAAAGTAGTGACCTTAGTATCTGAATTTATCTTATAACTCATTGTGCTTTCTTTTCAGGTGCTTTTTTTTATGTCAAACCTTCCACTGTGACTCATCATAACATCCACTCCATAAATCTTGCAATGTGCATGGTGGTGTCCAAAACCCAAGTGCTGTATAAATATAATGAACTGGAGACTGGTTTTCCAAACGAAGGAACCAGTCTGTTTTCTAGGAAATTCATCATATAGTGCTGCTATAAATAGAAAATAATGCAAAAGTAGTGTATTTGTGTCCTCAGTTCAAATCAAACAAGTTGAATACTTCCTGTCTTTGTTGAGCCTTGGTGAAAAAGATTGTGTGATCTGGATTTTAGCATAGCTTTAGCAATTTTTCAGTCATATCGCTGCAATGTCTGTAGTATGGAAGTTTATAGTGATGTCAAGCACTAGGGCAGACATGTAACATCATGTTCCACCCAGTCACATTATCCCGACTCCAGGCTAACCAGTCCTAACACTAACCTCTTAATGTTGAGCGTGAAGCGAAGCAGCTGCTAAGTACCATTTTTTATAAGTCTTTGGTATGGATTGGCTGGGGTTCAAACCTGTGACCTCCCGCATCTGAGGTGGATGCTCTAACCACTTAGGCCACCTGAGAGGTTGGCGAGAAAGAGATTAAATTTAATTTGAAATGAGCATAAATGTAAAATTCTATTTACTGCAAGTCAAATATTGATTTCATCTGAGCAAATCAAAGAATTGTGTAATGAAATGAATTTGAACTTCATCTGCATGCCTCAATCCTTATGCCTTTCGATCGCATGACATTATGATGTCATTGTGGTGTCATGAGGTGCTACCACACGTTAGATACATATAGATACATCAATATAATGATATGGGTATGTCAATGTAAATAACATAGCAGTCATGTGACAAAGCTCTTAATTTCTTTATTTCATTTAATTTTGATCTATGTACCTAAAAGCATAATCCACACAAAGGTAAATGTAAAATATAAATATACGAAATTGCAATGATTATACCCAAATCATAACAATTTGATGATATATTCAGATAGCTATGTTTCACTACCCACTGATGTGAGATCGACAATAAACCACAAATTGTTATTTTTTTCCCTTTTCTGTCTTCCACTGGCATAAAGATTACTTTCTTTTTGTACTGTTCACATGCTTCCATCCACAATTGTTAATTTCTGTTTATCTCATAATGTTTCCAGGTTTCGAAGAGACTATTAGTATGCTAAAATATGTTATAATGATTGACCTTGCAAGTGATCTGGTTTAAATGTCACTATTATTTTACCTTGGTTTAGATTTTACCTTCATTAATACAAATCTTGTGCTCATAGCACAAGGGCTACCATTATGCTGGGTTATGACTACCATACATAGTAATACAGAAGTCTGGTAGCCAAGTGGACGGCAAAATGATGCCATGAATTGTTTTGTATTTTGTAAGAAAAACAACCCCCATCCCCCAAATTATTAACAACATATAACATAGTTAAAGGTAGTCCTGAAGCTAGCAGTTTGATATTCAAATACCTTATTTGCCTTCTTTTTGGGCAAATAAATTTAAGCTGAGCTCCCATGCAGTTTTCAAAGTTGACCAATATATTTTGAAACTGATCAAGACACAGTTTTAAGTAAAATTTAATTTTTCATGATATTCATTTCATCAGCTGCTTGTTTGCTATGAATTTAAGACTTTACAAATATGTTCAACATGAAATGAATCATCTCCTCCATTTGTAATGATATTGTAAAATCCATTTTACATTTGCTGGCGTAAAGTGTGTATGATTGTTCTTTTTGTTGTTTCTTTTACACAGAAGCCAACTTATTTTATCACCAAGATTTCACCTATCTCATAACTGAAGTTTATTCAACACATTTTAGAATTATCTGTAAGAGACTAAATACTTTCAACATTTGTAGCTAATTTTTAGTTCCTATATGCCGATGTATTTAATAATTTTAGTTAATACATTATTTGAAGAAGCAGTGGAACCTACATGATCCTGTTCAATAATGCATGCATGCATACCTCATATGTATTGTAGTGTACCTCATTGGACCTAATATGTTTGTAAATCTCACAACTTTTCAAAACACCGATCTGTCCTCTGCAAGAGGCTGGCAAGACTATCCCACTTTTCATGCAAATTAGTTTCGTTATTTCTTTCCAAATCATAACGACATTAAAACTTGACATAACATCTATTCCAGGCAAGTCAAATGTTTCATTAATTTTGTTACAATTTATCCTATTTTTTTTTTTTTAACTTTACTTTTTCATTTAATATTCTAAGTAAACTTTGGATTTAAAAAATAAAATCATCTTAAAAATGTAAATCGTAAACATTGATGAATCCAATATAATAATAAGCTATGATCAGCTAAACACTATTAATGGTGGTAGGCTGCTAAATTTCTCAAGAGTCATTCTCTAATTAAGATTTTACATTATCTTGCTTATAATTTTTAATATTAATGGATTTTTAGTTATATGTTGAGTTGGTAATGAGGATGTAAATAGTTTTACAAATTATATACCTAGGGATTTTTTAAAGGTGTTCTAGGAATTTCTCAAACTGAAGAAAATCTCGATCTTATGCTCAATTGTAAGATATTATGACACAAGTTGATGTCTTTGATGAAATTCACTGTTGCAAACTAAACAATAAGAAAGATACTGAAAAATCTCTTATTAAGGAAAACAATTTGAGATGTTTTGTGAAACTGGATGAGTGGGTCAAAACTCTAATTCAAACTGAATTGGAGAGAGTGTGTGGAAATTTTGATATGGAAGAACGTTGAATTTTCACTTCTTGCTCACAGAAAACACAAGTAATAACAATACTTAACTTGTTTATTTACAAGTACAGAAATCTATTACACTTTAAAAGTTAAATTCAATAGAATTGCCACTAAAACAAATTACAAACAGAAAACTTTCTTTGACAATCTTGTGACTATTACACACTAGTTAATCATAATGTAACAGGAACAATGCCAATGCAGGAGCCATGGAGAGGGTTCATGATTAACTGTTTTATTCATTTCAAGACAATCTTCCTGCTGCTGGTAACAGTCACATGGAATATCTACAAGATTTACATTCTGACTCTTACTCTCCATAATAATGAAATCCTTAAGGTTGGTCTACAAAAAACTGAACACTGCTTGACAAGTTACATTTACCATTTCAATAAAGATAATTGATTTTTAGAAATTATTTCAAGACCTGCAGTCAATTTCAATACTTGCCATGACAAATTGTATGATTCAACATATCTTAGCAACATATCTTAGCAGTTTTCATTAACAGACAATGTGTATTTATTGCTTCGTGTCTGCAATTTAACTGCAACTGACTGAACAATGATTCTGTTACTGGGACTGCCTGCCTGGGTGTGAATATTATAAGCTGCAGGATTACTGTCTTTATATGATTTAAATAGAAATAAATCAGGAATCATCTTTGTGGCTCCTACTTCCATGAGATATGTCATTGCAAGTGAGTTTAAATATTGTTGCCAGTTCATTAAGACTGACCAGTGTGTATTACAACTGTTCAAAATGGTTAAAACTGATTATTTTCCTTATTAACATTTTCATTTCATGCTGGACACATACCTCAAGATCAAAAAATTGTGATCATTTATGTAAGGCTAATTGGATGCAGTGTGAAATAAGCATGGTGATCAGCCTGACTGCAGCACGTGCACACAATATGTGAAGCATATTACAGGAAGTCCACCTGAAATGAAAGAAAAGTCAGGAATTAGTACCGGTAAATAATTGTTTTAATCAAAGAACAGTAAAAGAGTTACCTTTTTCAAGCTGTTTAATCTCCTGAAAGATGTCTTTGAACATGATGGAATAAAATGATAGTTCCAAATTGTACCTTTGTTAGCATATGCAGGGTTAGATCCAGGATATTTTATCTTTGAAGTTTGTATTTGGGGAAGAGGATGGTTCATTTTGCTTAAAATTGCCAATTGTCCTTTTTCATGGAAAAGTATACTATTTTACCTGGGCACCCCTCAAATCTAATAGGATCCACCAATGATGTGCTGTGTTCTTGCACATCACTGAAAAACATCAAAGTTTTTATTTGGTAAGAGTTGAAATTTTTCCATACAACATCTGCCATGTTAGTACTACATGACTGTTTTACTATAGAATGATTACTGAAAGTCTCCTATTCCATCAAATTTAACAATTTGTCAAGTTTAATATGTCAATGTGGTTGTAGTTTTCTACCATTTTTATACCTTCAACAGCTGCTTAATCTGACAGGTATCCACGAAACCCTTTTAATGCAAATTAATCAAATTTGTAGCATGTCAACTCGGCATTAAGTATATATATATATATATATATATATATATATATATATATATATATATATAATACTTTAATATATACAGTAAAGATTGTTTATTATGTTCTTGGATAGAGTGTTTCCTCTGTTAAAACATCGGAGACTAAATTACCTTGCTAAATTCCTAACTACTGTAACTATGTATTCCAACGGCTTTGTTATAACATTCCTTTATTACAACATTTAACTGGTCACAGCTTCTGATTTGTTTGGTCTGCCATTATGGTTTTACCACCTGATGTAATGAAGCCAGATATATAATGGCAGTCAGACAAAGAAAAAACAAGAGTCCAATAGTCTGATACCCATGGGCATTCTACTATCACATCAGGCCAATCCTGTATCTTAAGTAAAGTTCCCAACGGGCTTGTCGAAAAAAACTAATTTGCCTGAGAAAACTTCAATTGTACTAATGAAATGCGGCATTTTATTTTCAAGTTGTTGAAAGACTAGTAAATTACTATTATGTATCCCACTGTATGTCCCTTACCCTTAAGATCATCTACTTACCATATTTCTATTGAAAGTTGAAAATTTTGTGTTCAAAGCATATAACCTATAAATGGGGAACAGATTGCCTGGATTACCTATAATTAGTGCTCACCTGGCTTTAACATATGTTTCTACTGCATATCGTGTTATATAGTTGAAATCTACTGCTCTTGAAAATTAACTTAAAGTTGAAAGAAAAAACTCTGGTATTTTCAGGCATTCTATCCATGCATGACAGAAACCAGCCAGACCAAGTCTACTGGGTACCAGAACTGTTCCAGCAGTTGCTGCAACCAGTGCTGTGATGCATGGCTAAGTAACGGGATTAATTCTAATATGTGTACAAGACTAATTGTTAATTAATTACCCAACCTTATTGTTGTAATCTGTAGAGTTGAGGCCAAATGCAGGATTTTTCTGAGGTGTCAAAAGTAATAAAGGGGTCAAATGTAGTCCATGATGGTTTTGGAGTCTTTCATTAAAAATCGACTGTCCTTTTGAGGACATGAGATAAAAAGGGAAAAATGATCAAAAAATGATTTTGTCAGAAACTTGACCATTTTCAGATTAATATAAAACAAATGAAAAATGACAATTTCTTTCCATCCAACTTACTAGTCATAAAGTTTTAAACAAAGATGGTTTCACATAAAAGTTGTTTTTATGATTCACACTGGCTGATACACGCACACATATTTTGATAATTTGATCAGATCGTAAAACTTGCTGATTTGTCATTTTTTTCTTCATGATAACATATGTATTTATACGTATGTTGTTTTCTTAAACTTTTATAATGATAACAAGTTCTGACAGTAATCGTATCAAAATGATTGTTTACTAAATGTATTTCTAATACTGACATAAGTACATAAAACATTTTGAAAAATTAATGTATCTGGATATAATGTTTCTTGGTTTTAATGACCTAAAGTCCCAGTACCCTCTGAAATGTTATTAACAATCTTTACTATATATATACATACACACACAAGCACACATACATGCATATATTATATATGTATGTATTAATTAAACTATCATTTGCAAAAGTTTCTGTGGATACATGCTCTGCTAAACTTTTATGATGGAAATAACAATCACTTTTCACTGACAAAAAAAGTTGTTTTTCTTTCTTTCCTTTTCTTTGTCAATAAAATAGTTTCTGCATCAAAGCATACCATGATGCGAGCAGAGTAATTTGTCTATGCATGTGCATCTTTAAATAATAACCATCTGTATAAATTTCAATGACCATCATGCTTTGGCAAATTTGATCAAATTCTGTTGTGCAGTTTTTGAAAATTTATTTATTATCTCTTTTTAGTAATGGCAGCCATATTTGATGGCAGATCTGCATCAATTAAACAGACTGAAAGATCTTCATGCCCAGATGCTTCCTGTCAAATTTGGTTAAATTCTTTGAACAATTTTTCTATTTTGAGTAACAGCTGCAATATCTGAAAGCAGACTGGCATTAGTTTAACAAATTTGAAAGAGTTTCATATAAGGATGCTTTCTGAAAAATTTGGTCAAATTCTGTTCAGTAGTTTTTGAGAAGAAAATAGCAACTGTGAATGAACTGACGATACAGAGTGAAGAAGGGATCATACCATAAGCTCACTTTCGGGAAACCTAAAAACTGTGAGACAGTGATTGTATAATGGACTGAAAGATGGACTGTTGACACGAGATGGCAGGGTATAAAAATTCTTTGTCCAATAAGTTTCCAAACATTACAATGAGAAAGAAAAATTAGAAATGTGGTATGACAGCACCAATCAGCATCCACTCTATACATTTTCTATGTCAGAGTGAGTCTATCATAGCTGAGAATTCTTGTGATTATTATTTCCATTATTTTATCCCCTCGTAAAAGCATTTTACATATGGAACAGAGACAATGATGGCTGGCTGATAATGAAGTATTATTCCATCACTGTATCAAATTGGTAAATAAATGATTAATCATTACCATCATTACATCAAAAATTAAAATAAAAAATTCATGCAACACTATCACAGTCACTAACCTCTGAGACTGGTCTTCTGTTGTTTATTTTCTCAGAGTGTCTGTAAAGTACTACACAGAATGGTAAACTAGACAATCATAAATACAAGCTCACTAACCTGAGGGTCTTCAATACTGACCATGGGCCTGAGTGACCAAAAGCACAAGAAAAGCTATTAGAAATGGGAGTGTCACAAAGGGCCCCACTAACTACAATTTGCTCCTTAGGGCTTTAACTAGAAGTACTCGTGCTGAGAAACTAAAGTATGGAGAAGATAGGTATTATGGGACCATGACCTCTCTAAATAATAATGTGGAATGCTTGAAATCAAGCTCCTTCAAAGATGCATTGACACAAGCAACATCTCATGTAAAGATATAAAGTTGATTGGCATGGGCCATAGCCCTAGATGAGACAAAACCCAAAAGATGCATCTAGGTCAGGCATGTGCAACCTACAACACATGGCCACATCCTGCCCATGATATTGTTTTACCTGAATACCTTTGCATCATACAGTGGCTTTAAAACTACCATCCCAACCACATCCTAGAGGAAGTTGCACATGCCTGATCCAGGTAACTGAAACAATGTCCACATCAAATTGCATCATAATATGCTGAATGGTTCTTGAGCTATGCTGATTACAAGCAACATCCCATCTGTTAGATAAGGGCCATAACTCTGTCCAAAATGGTGTTGATGAGACAAAACCATAAAATACACATCTATGTCTAATAGACAATGCTGTAGCCACATCCATCTGAATAAGGTGAATGGTTATTTGGCTTGAAAGCAACATTCCAAGTTTCCATGTAAAAACTAGAATTTTGTTTTGTTTTTCCTTGACAAGGGCCATAACATGTGAAGATATGAGTTTGATAAACACAGGCCACAAATCCATCCAAACTGGTTTAGACAAGACTAAACTTATTAAAGGTAAACACAAGAATATCAGACAGTATTTTAACCAAATTGCATCAGAGATGTTGAACAGTTCTTGAGCTATACCCATTACAAAGAATACCTCATGTCAAGGGCCATAACCCTTTTCTAGAATGGATTTGACAAAATCCATAAAAGGTACATCTCATTCGATGAGAAAATGTACATACCAAGTTGCATTAGAATATTTTTAATTGTTTCTGAGTTATGCTGGTTCTAAGGATCTGCTGTTGTGGAAATTAAACTTGATGGAGACAGTACATTAACTCTGTAAAATCTGGACATGAAAGGATTAAACGTTTACAAGGCACATCAACCTATAATGGGCAATATACCTACTATTTGGCATCCAATTTAATGTAAGGAGTGCAGAGCTTGGTGGTTACAAGAAATGCAGACAGACAAAAACTGTAACATTCAATGATGGGCCCTAATTAATGGAATGGTTAAAACGAGTCCACAATTCAGCTCACCTGTAAATAACTGCAACATGCAATCATCTAAGACAAGTGGCTCTAATACTTACTTGTAACATATAATATAACAAAGGTGATCCAACAGCCACATTCACAGATAAATAAATGAAAACCAAGCTCACTTCTGTAAGTCTCAACTTTGAGGATGAATTCATATAAATCTTTTGATACTTATTATTTACAAAGTATACAGTATGCACTCAAATCAATTTTTTAATGCTGATTATTTACAAGGTAAAGCAGTGACACAAAATTAAACCTAGATTTAACAAAGGCTTGCCATTTAGGATCCTAAAATTAACATAATGACTATAAATCTGATCTTATGAAAATTTCCTTGGTTGTAAAATGTTGAAGGTGAAAGTACATACTAAACTCAAAATGTGTGATGAAACTAAAGTCAGATAATTGAGACTGGATGTAATTTAGCTGCCCTTCATAATAACCGGATAAGAGCAAGACTGCTCACCTGTACTTAAATTAGTCGTTATATTCAGGATTTTTATCAGCAACAAGTGATTGAGTGATCTCTTTTGGAGCAATCAGTGTTCACTTATTTTAAATATCCTAGCTATTCACAAATGACTTTCAATAACACAAGTGGTGACTCGAGATTGGTTAAGTCATGTAAAAACCAAAAATAACTGAGAAACTACAGGTAAAAAAGAACACTGATTCAAAGATCACTTGTTATATACATTTAAAATCAAAATTTGTCATGAAAATATGTCCTGAATTTGTCCATATACCAATAAAAAAATGGCTCATATTCAATAAATTAGAAATACCTTTGTATTTGGCCACAGCAATGTCAGGTTACACTCAGTTGAACACTTGAGGTCATAAATACCTGTTAAATGCTGCCTTTTTTATGCACCATGTACAGTGTATAGAAATACCTTTATGGGTGTCACAGAATTAAACGCTTAATCTTCTAAGTCCAGTCCCGGCATATTTCATTCCTGTGGCAAGCTGCTCCATCTTTATCTGGCATTATATTCGGATGGAGAGACTTGATACGAAGTAAACTGAGATTTTTCAGAAAACATTGCTTAGAGCTGGGCATTTCTTTATTTGCTAAAGGCAGAATATACTTAACAAAATACGAGTTTTTTTGGTTTACATTTTAAGATATCCCTATAGATTTTGTGCATCAGATAAAACAGTTCTCTTCAATTATTGACCAACAGAATTATTTTTCGTCCATGTTACTTTTTTCATGAAGATTTGATGCAAACCTTTTTAAAGACTCCAATAATGTACTGTGTTACATGTACAGTCAACAGAATAAGTATACAAGGTAAAGATATACATACTGACTAAAGCTGCACAGTCTGGAAGCCTGTAGCTACAACACTATTCAGCCCACCACACATGAACAATAATAAGATCCCAGCTGACAGATAAGAATTTGCTTTTGGCAATAATAGGAATAATTTATACTTGTATAATACCATCATTCCCATTGTACCCTAATATTTTATAATAAAGTCACGCTCTGATACAGGTTGCAGGAGACATCTTAAAGGATGTTTAAAAAAATAGATTAGCATATTGATCACAGTGGTAGTAATGCTGCAGGTGGGCTTGGACAATCTTGAACGTAAGCACAGGAATTAATCCACCCAGTTCAAGGACGAATCTACTTCATGAAAGCCAGTTTGTGTTTAGTACTGAACTTAGAAGACTTGGTTCTATTTAAGAACATATCTAAATGTAATTGATTAATTGCACTTGTTAAGTTAAATAAATGGCCATGTTTGGGTTTTTGTAATGCCTGACCCGGAGTCAGTAACATGGCAGAGTGCCGCTATTCATAAGTAGTTGTAACCAATATAATTTTATGAGGAGATGATTAGAAAGGGAGTACTTGATAAAACTGTCACCTTTTTAAGAGGCCAAAATAAAAATATAAATGTTTCACAAAAAGAATTATTTGATCATTACATTTTGGCATTTCAAGTAAAGCCACGAACATAATGCTCACAATCTCCGAGAATACATGTGATACATGGGCCCATGGTATTATCTTCAATCAAGTGGACAGTGAGCAGATGCCTTTGTGCAACCTCAAAAGTAAATAAAGTGCAACCAGATAGTACCAGTGATTTCTAGTACTGCTTACTTTACAATGCAATTTGATGTAAATAAATTTCTCATATCTTACCTGATCCAAATTATTCAGTTCAATCTGGCTTTTTTTGGTGGTCTTTTGATAAGTTAAGAAAATTTGATTTTCATGACTGCTGTAACATTTGCTGTAGGCATGCCTGCATTTCAGCTTATTGTAAAAAGTACTGATTGGTCATAACTGGTGCATACACCCCACACACCCCATTTAAAAAAAAACAACAAATATGGGCTTAACTGGCAAATACTATAGCAAGTCAATGTGACCTAGTTTAAATGCATCCGACATTTCTGATTATAGATTACTCATCAATTGCATAGCAGTCCTACTGTACACTAGGGAGGTGGTGGAAGTGACGTTATTAAAAAGTTACAATATGAATGTCCAGAATTTTACCTGTTTTGACCTTTTCAATATAGATGACCTGTAAAACAAACACAGACTGTACAAACACCTGCAGCTATGTAAATTTATGTAACTTTTTGTCCTGTGAAGTTTGAGTACAAATGGCCAAGTTTTTTAGAGAGCAGGTCCAGAGGAAATACCTCTCAACCAAGTGTTTGTGGTTTCATGCCCACATTCGGAGACATGTGTGTTTTCTTTCATGCTATACGAAAACACTTAGTTTGGCAATCCGCAATAACAAAATCAAACCTTGGTTGTCATGGAACTATGCAGGTAAAACAGTTTAAAAACATGCAGATATTAAATAAAATTCCATCAATCCGCTATTTTTTTTACAGGGTATAAATCTGTCAGACTTCATAGCTGTAACAATCACAAATTTAAGAACTTGTTTAATAAAGACCCTTCTGTGGAAACAAAAGAACCATTTATGAATTTAAGAATCAACAAAAATGTCACTGTTGCAAAACCATGTAAAACAAGAGTCCCTTGATGGGACTGATACTCTGTTGAGCATAAACAATTTCCAGGAATGCACAATAAAACCATTTGTTCCTTTTAACTGTAGAGTGCTGAAACCATCTCTGATATTCTCCAGCAAAACTTCTCAAATTAGCTGCTGTTGTACACATACTGGATGTCAGCTTTGCACCATTTTCATTTAGGCCGAAGTAGACATCACTAAAAGTCTTTTGGTGAAAACCCCATTTTATAATGATCAACCATCCATTCAAGGGGAGTAGTGACAATAAGATTTTTAAGACATTCATCGTGACAGCCAAATTGGATGTATGACTGGCACCATTTTCATTTAGGACCAACCAGGTATCACATCATGTCTATTGGTGACAACCCCAAGCTGATACAGCCATTCATTTGGAATGGAGCAGAGATATTATTTTCAAGACAAGACTTTCAATTCATGAGGAGCAGCAGTAACAAGATTTTCAAAATGGCTGCTGTGGTAAACATATTGGGAATCAGATTGCCACCATTTTTGGGGGGCCCAATGAACATCATACAAAGTCTTCTGGTGAAAACCCCATATCAATATTACCTTCTGTTTAAGTAGAGTTATGATAAGATTTTAAAGATGGCTCCCACATTGGCTATATGTGATGTCAGCAGCACCATTTTTATTTTGGACTAAAGTATTGTAGTGAAAATACCATGATGACACTACCAACCATTCAGGAGGAGTAGTGATGACAAGATTTTCAAGATGGCTGCCATGGTGGCCAAACTGGACACCAGACTGTGACCATTTGCATTTAGGACCAACTACACATCATAAGAAGTCTTTTAGTGAAAATCCCAAGTTGATATGACCATTAATTCTGACAGAGTAGCAATAACAAGATTTTTAAAATAGTTGCCATCATGGCCATCAGATCAGCACCATTTCATTTGATACTAACTAAACAGAATAAAAAGTCCTTAAGTGAAAATCACATGTTGATATGACCATCCATGTAGTAGGGGCAGTGATAACAAAAATCTTCAAGATGGCTGCCATGGTGGCCTTATTGGAGTTCAGATCAGCACCATTTCAATCAGGACCAACTAGACACCATATGAGGTCTTTTAGAAACAATGCCATACTGATATGACCATTCATTCAGGAGGAGTACTGATAACAAGATTTTCAAAATAGTTGCCATCAGATTGGCACCATTTACATTTAGAACCATCTAGACATCACAACAAGTCTTTTAATGAAAACCCTATGTTAATATGACCATCCATTCAAAAGCAGTAGTGACAAGATTCTCAAGATGGCTCCCACTGTGTCCATACTGGACCTCACATTGGTACCATTTTCATTTAGGACCATCTAGACAGCATAAGAAGTCTTTTAATGAAAACCCCATGTTAATATGACCATCCATTCTGGAGGTGCAGTGACAAGATTCTCAAGCTGGCTCCCACTGCATCCATATTGGACCTCACATTGGTACCATTTTCATTTAGGACGAACCAGATATCATAACAGGTCTTTTAGAGAAATTCCCATGTTGATATGACCGTCAATTCTGGAGTAGTAACAAGATTTTCAAGATGGCCACTTTGATGGATGTCCAAGCAGCACCATTTTCATTTAGGACAAACTAGACCATGAAATGAATGTGTGTATATAGTTTCAAGGCAACCCTCCAAGTAGTTAGGAAGAGTATCGACAACAAACTTGTACTAATGGATGGACAGACAACCGACTGATGACAGACAACAGACAATCTCATAAGCTCTTCTGGTCTATGACCAGTAGAACTAAAAATGTATAGACTTAAAAACATATGACTTCACAGTAAATGGACTCTAAAACAAAAAGGAGTTACTATATTTTATGTATTTCATAGCTGTTCTTTTGCATTTTAACTTTAAATTTCAAACTATGCAGGCATTCACTGCAATTCACAGGTACTTTTCTCAAAAGTTACCTGTATACCACTGCTACAAATGCTACGGCATTTATGCAGCACATCAACATGCATCCACAAGTTATTATGTTCATTAGATTAATTATAAATAAATTTATCACAAATGACTGTGGTATTAACTCAAAACAGACTGACATGTATGACAAGTGATTGTTAGGTGTTGAAAGTCAGGCTTGGCTGAATCTCATTGTTCAACAGTGTGGAGAGCTACTTCCAGAGTGCACTTTTACTTCTACTATTTACATCCCTTCCCCTGCTTCTTCTGGAATATCTCACACTAAAATCTTGAGAATAGACCATACTTATCGGAACAACTACTTCTTTATTATCCTTTTTTTCACAATCTTATTATTTTCACTTTGTCTAAAAGAAACATGTCTTCTCTACCATAATTTTATTGTGGTTTATCAGCAATGAACAGTCTGTCTCAATGATCTATGTATTTGACACACATGTATAACAAATAACTATGAAATGAATTTAACTTTGTATATCAGGTGCAATACAGAAGAAATAAACCCTCATTTTTTCAAAAAAATTATCAAAGCATGCCCTCTTTAGCAAATGTCCATACATGTATGGTATAACTTATCCAAAACTGAATTCATACATATTTATGAGTATGAAAATTTACATGTGTGACAAAGTAAAATGTAACATAGTTCAAGAGGACAAATTGTTGTCACCTGTAAGGAACATTATCTCCATCTGATGCTGATTGTACAAGCGGCAGTCTGGTGACTTGGTGCATCTGCTGTTATCCCGACGCAATGGAAGAAATCTGTCTACTCTTTTGTGTGCTGATGGAAAACATGTATGCCAAACTATATAAGCATGTTGTTCTAGATGGTAGCATGTTTCTTCTATCCAAACATTTTGATGGGACAGGAAAGGTGCATGAAAATATACACAAATTTGGCCCACCTTTCTTAACTAATCAAGACCCCCATCATCAATTGTCCGTGAGACTTGCTCTTAACCAATGACATCCCCATGAAAGATGTCTATTTTTATGATTATTTATGTACCAGATATAGAAATTACAATACTTCAGTCCAATCTCCACTAAAGGATATTAACAGCAATGAGGCATGTAGTAAATTAACACTTTTAAATCGTGAAATGATTGCATAATTTTGTTCTTGGATGGGGATTTTTGGTGAAGTCATTAAACTGTCACAACGACCTCATTTGGAATAAGTGCCCAATCTTCTGAGTCAACCATCTATCAGATATGTATCATAATTGATTTTATAAAAAAAAAAAAAGAACAAATTTCATAAAAATCAAACATTTCCACAAGCCAAATTAATGCAAACATGGAACCAAAAGATCTACAGGAGTTACAGTATGATTTTCTGAACCAGTTTTGAATACATGACAAAATACTTCTCCAGTTCAATGAAGTGACATGAAGTGTTTACCCAAAAAATGATGAACACATTTAACCAGAGATAGCAGATTAGACTAAGACTGGTTCTGAAAACTACCTTTACCAGTCCCCTTCCCTGTCCCCATTGTAATGATGATGTTAATCCAACAATATTTTTCCCGTGACATCCTGACCACAATTGATCACTTACCTCTGAAACCTGCAAAACAATGTGCAGTCCAGTGAGGACACAGAGGCACTGTCAGTAACATTCACTTACCTGCAGTTTCTGCTGATCAGACAGGTTATTTTGTGTCACCTTCTGATTTGGAGGCCCCTGACTCCTCCATAGAGTCCCTGGACATCTCTTGTTCTTGCCTCTCCTTCCGCCCTTGTCTGCTGTCCTTGGACCTGGAATCTTCCTCTTTGTCCTGGGATGTACTCCTGTCCTTGCCTGGAATAAAACAGGTTCTTCATAAAAATGCACAACTTCAAGGGCATCTTAGTACAAACAAACAGGATGGTGTGAGAATAATGATACCAATGATTATAGATGATTATATTACAGCTCTCTTAGTAACACCCTTACAACAAATGCATGTGAATGTGACCTACATTTTACTGCCATAGGTATAGTTTTTCTTGCACCTAGTATAAATATTGTCATACCTAGAATCATGGAACTTGGTGAGAGGATGCATCTTTAATTAGTACAACATCCTCATCTCAAAAGTTGGTCACTGTGATAAATACTTCACTCTTCACCTGGGTAAAATTTTGTGTTTTAACTATATTTTTCGAGCTCTGTTAATGCTTGAATCATCAAATTAAATGATTGCTTGCATCTGTTAGTACCATTCCCATCAAAAGGTCACTGTGTCCTACATTTCACATTTTATTTACATAGGTCAACTTTTGGTGCTCAGCTCATAACTAGGTATTTTGGCATCCCATAAATGTACTGTTATATCTGGAAACATTAAACTTACTGAAGGGATTGCACCTTGATGAGTACATTACTTCTGTCTTAAAAGTTATGAGTCATATTTCACTCTTCATCAATTTTGTTACTTGTTGCTTTATGTGTCACTGAGACAGGTAAATAAATATAAATAAAGAGGATATTATTTAATATGTGCATCAATGGCTTCCCAAATTTAATGAATACACGAGCTATGTAAACAGATTTTTCATTTCATAATAAAGCATAACATATCTGTAGAGTAGGCTAATTGTTTAACTTGGAACAGTGCAGTTAATAAATGTGTAAGGCACCTGAGTTCACCATGTATTTGTCACCTGACTGATCTATGCCCAAGACCGACACTGTCTACACCTTAGTGAACAACTAATTATTGAGTGTAATAAATATCAAATAAAGAGGATTCAATTCAAGTCCTTTCATTAGTCTGCCTGTCATGAAAACAAACATGATCAAATCTGAGACACCATACAGGGGAAAATGCCTTGAAAATAGGTGAGTCAAGAAAACTGAGCAGTGAGCTAAAATTTCTTTCACAAGCAATATTCAGGAAACATTTTTTTTCACAACTGTAAAACTGGTCATCAATAGGATGACACCTGAAAATATCTTCAAAGCTATGAAAAAAAAATCGGGGGAAGCAATAAATGGAAGTAAAATCAATGGGAATATAGGCGTTTACTTCTTGCACTTGTTTCAGACATTTACAAGCTGCGCTTTTGTGCTGTTGCATATTGTAAAGAGCAGAATCTTAACTACTGTGAATTCATTTATTTCTACAGAGATGCTCCATGATTTATCATAACGGTGATTTCCCTCTTGCTAAATAAATAAGGGGGTAGAAGAACAATAATGAGGGGAAGGACATATATTTACATCACACTTCAATATCCATCTCTTTTTCTTCCTGCTCCAATCTGCAAGACCTCTACTGAAATCAAGAGGGGCCCCGAGTGGCCAAGAGGTCTAAAGCTCTCACCGTTACAGATCACTGCCGTCTCACCTCTGTTTGCGTGGATTCGAGTCTCAGGCTCGGCTAACGTGGGTACGTGAGAAAGCCTGCCAGTAGCTTCTCATGGGTCGGTGGTTCTTCCCTGGGTTTTCCAGGGTTCTTCCTCCACTATTAATACTGGCCGCCATGTATAGCCTATCTTGTGCTGAAAAATGGCATTAAACACTACAACAACAACAACGACAACTGAAATCAAACTCTTTAAAAGCTGTTGCCTCTAGTTGTATAAGCATTAGTCTCTTTCAGAGCTTAATCTGTTCCTTATCTGTGTATGAAATTGTTCTATACTGAGAACCACCTTTCACAGTCTGTTGTCTGATGGGGCAAATACATGGCTAGCTTAGCCAGCTGGAATAAGTTTGAAAACTGTTCTTCAAAGTTTGAAAACTTTTCTTTATGGCTGATATGTAAAATTTTCCACAGCTCACAGTCACAGGTATTCTGTAGGATAATTCTGCTCCAAAAAAAAGATTTTGCACTAACATAAGCTTTGGCAAAGTTTAACTTTCTTAAATTAGCACTCTAATGACCAACATGCCAGATTTACATTTTCACAATGCTGTATTAGGATTTAAGTCCATTAATGCCTTAGTCTACTTGTCCAAACAGAGGTATTTTGATCAAATAAATATCTTTACTTCTTAATTTCATTTTTAGATTCTTATTTATTAAATTTCTTGTAACCTTTATGCTAGGGCTATATGGTTTTGTGGCACATGATCCCATAGGGCTAAACTGTGATGAGAAAAGAAATGAAATGTGCATTCTACTTTTAAATTGTCTGTATTTTAATTTGGTTTGTCTGTCTTTTCCACATTTAATTTTGAAATACAGCTGAAATGAGGAGTTGACCATCATGCCATCTGTTTCCGTCCATCCAGCATGTACATCTGACTCATATTTAACACCATTTTGGGGTTCAAAATCACTCACTGGTATCTCCACTAACACTTTCCCAGCTCCAATAATTTGTCATACTTTCTATTTTTAAAAGTAACTTGCCTTCATCACTATGACCAGCCAGTATTTACTGAATGAAAACGTCATCAAAAGATGAACCACACTGGGAATCGGCCATTTTGGGTCTTCTAGATAGCCCATATTACATACATGCATTTGCAAAACTTCAATGATGCAAGGCTCAAACTATGACAGAATGCTTGTTATGGGGCCCAATGTACGAATCAGATTTAGTTTAACAACCATTTGTGTCAAGCCAAAGAAACCAGACATGTAAAAAGTTACAAAAAATACACATAACAACAAGTGCTACAATATTTCTACCAGCTTGACTTGACGTGATTAAGGATGAATGGCAGGATAAAACTGTATACTGCACAGAGTATATTTCTGTATGCACAACTTGAAACTAATTTGTGGAAGTTCTTGCACATCACTGCTTCCAAGTGTGCGATTTTGCACAAATTTTGTGCAAATCACATGCCCTAGGTGTATCTCTGTTTTCATGGGGAACAATTTTGTTTTCCGAAAAATCTCATTTTAGTTTGTACTTATATTTGTGTATTTGGGGAAGGGGTCCAATAGTTTAAAAAAAAAAAGATAATTTTTCATTTGGTATTTGAATTCATGGTCTCGACAAATCACAAAATCCATGAAAACTGGTATGCCACAAAAATCAGAAGCACATAAACATGTCATCATTTTATTATCATCCATGAATTTTAAGTTTACTATTATCTATGCCTGAGTCTAGCAAACGTTCGACAATAAAGGTTAAATCAAGAAACCTTACTTTATTACTTTTTCCAATACGACAGTATGTTTTGTGAAGTCATATGTGTACAGAAAGAGGTATTCAACCCTCCATTGTAAATTTTCCTCTTAATTACAGAAGTACAGCAATGTTTGTGTCAGTTTAGGAAGACTCACTGGATTTACTTTGCTCCTTACTCTTGGACCTTCCTTTGTCTCTGCTGCGGGACCTGTGTCTATCTCGGCTTCGGCTACGTGTCTGTTTACTCTTGCTCTTACTGGACCGTCTGCTACGGCTTCGACTACGACTTCTGGTTCTATGAGACCTGTCACGCTCTCTCCCACGCTCTCGGGATCTACTTCGACGATGTCGGCTTCTACTTCGTGACCTCTTTTTCCTGAAAAAATACAAGTTTTCAAATAAATTCAATAGAAACATTCCTTGAAGGAACACACAGGAAAAATGAAACTTTTACTTAGTCATGACTAGTCATAACTAGTACATGTGTTAGCCAAAAAAGTACGAATCAAAATCAAACACAACTGCAGCAAGATGGTCATAAGTTCAAGTTGGAGTTTATCTGATATATCAGAAAGATTCATTGAGAAAATTTAATCTGGATTTCTACAGCTTAAAGCTTTTCTTTAAAATACAAAATTTTAATAAAATTATTTTGGAGCATTATTTTAATATTACATTAACAAAAGTTTGCAATATCATGAACATAAATACCAACACTCCATCTTTCTTTATTTCATTTACTAATCAGCTGATCTTCCCCAATATAACTTACCTATCTCTGCTTCGGGATCTATGACTTCTACTTCGAGAACGACTTCTTTTCTTTTTTTTCTTCTCCTTTTCTCTCTCCATCTCACGTCTTTTTTCTCGCTCCTTCTCACGTTCCTTTTCTCTTTCCTCTTCTTTCTTTCTTCTCTCTTCCCTCTCCTTTTCTCTTTCTTTTTCCCTTTCTTCTCTTTCCTTCAAAAGTTTTGCTTCTCTTTCTTTTTCAAGATCAAGTTGTTCTTTCTGTAAATAAGAGAAGGGATTATAAAAATTAGAAATCAGAAGAAACAGAACATCACATGTACTGCTGACTTTTAATGTCAATCATATACTGAAAGTCTAACTCTCAGATATAAAAATTTATTCTGCATGTGATTAAAACTTTGTTCAGATAGCATACTCATTCGTTGAAGTGCTGGACCCTGGTAAACTAACAGAACCATGTCCAAAAAAAATACAATCTGAAAGTCTGTAGAGGTCATTAGAATGATGAGATACTCCCAAAAGTAAGACAAAGATCTTTTAAATCCTCTTATCATTTCTTGTATTTTTATTATGAAACTGAGTTTATAATATTCAAGTGTAAATTGTAGCTGAAAACTGTACAACACAGGAACTGGACCATATACTATAGACAATATAGTCTGTGATGCATTGAAAGATAATCTATAGAACCTATTTACACTGTACCAGATATGTTTATTGAAATTTTTCATTCTAAAGTCATAGCTGTGTCGCCAAGTGCTCAAACTAAATTTTAAATGCAAATCTGAAGCTGTTGTAGAAAGTATTGTCAGAATTTGGTCATGATAAAAGACACAAAATTAAATCTATTTTGCAGAAACCATTTTTCTTCTTTCAGTCTGATGAGCTTGACCTTTGACCTATTGATACCAAAATCAATAGGTGCTTTTCTGCCTCTAAATGCAAGCCATCCACAAAGCTTGGTCATGGTTTGGGTATATAATTTAAGCTATTTACTGGAAATCATTTTCTTTCAAGGAGCCTCTCGGACATTTGACCCTTGAAATCCCACATCCATAGGCATCTTCCTTCTCCATGGTTTGTACAAACATTACTCTGGAAATTCATGGACATTTGAAGGACTATGATTAACTGCATCTAATTTTAAGAATGCAGATTATGGTGTGTTAAGTCCACAAAAAGTATTTTATTCTGTGATAAGAACTCTTCTTTTTTTAAAAACTAGGCCTAGGTAAAACACTGCTAAGGGTTTTTGTGGGCATGGATAGGGGTGAAGTTTTCTCAATTACATCAGTTTGGGAGCTGGCAGTCTTGTTTACCCAAGTTCCCCACCACTTTGACAGCTTTTCATGATGAAGTACAAATATTTTAAATCCATTCCTATTGTTGATAATTCAATCTTTTTGTGCTTTTCAATCTGGTGATGGGACTACAGCACTTTTACCCAATGATCCAAAGTCTATTTCCTTTTAAAAAAACATAAAGCAATGCTCAGTGTTTATTGCCTGGCCCCCTTACCTACATATAGCAACTATGGCAATCATGTTTGAAAATATTCCATCACAGAATAATTGACTGACTTCTATCAGCCTTGGGGGCAAAGTCAACACAGCACAGATCAATTTAAACATCACAAGTTCGTTGTTATACCAAACAAGACTGAGTATTACTGAAAATTAACCAAGCTTATAAATAAAGACATCCATGATCTTGACCATAATAAACCAACAGACAAAAAAATAAGGCTTCAAGAGTAGGAATAAAGTCAGCAAATCAGATGCAAAATTAGTTATAAATGTGCATGGATTCTGCTTACATCTGAAACTGCCCCAGATCCTGAATATATAAACACATATTCCAATTTTAATCAAAACTGGATCATAATTATGGCTTCCAGAGTTGTCACAAGCTCACTCATAAATATGCATGGATCCTGCTCATTAGTGATGATATAAGCACATATTTCAAGTTTGATCAAAACTAGATCACAAATATGCAAGGTCTGAAGTTAACTTTTTCACTAATAGCAGCATTATGATACTTTAATATTTTCAAACAGAAAAAGCAGGCTATTTTCAGTGTCCACTACTATATTTCGTACTTTGAAATAAAATTTTAAACACATGTCCAAAATATTTGCAAGAAGCTTCCTTAGCCCAAGTACATGGCATCCACAATGTCTGGTAACTAATGATGGAGGAAAACTAAAGTTATTGTGCAGAAATTATTTTTATCCTTTCAATCACTATGACCTTATTTTTGAGCTTCTGACCCTGAAATAAATAGGGTTATTCCTTACCCAAAGTGAAAGCCAGCTACAAAGTCTGGCAACTTTAGATGATGGACATCTTCAGCTATTGTGCACAACCAAAACTGGTAAATGATGGATGGACAGAAAAATCACATACTACACTCTGCCTTAAAGTGGGCATATAAAAATTGCACACACACAATAAACTTTCTTCCTCTTTCCCATTATCTCTTTCATAATACAAATGCAATAATGTAGGTCATAAACATATGAGACAATACTAAGTTTTGGAATTTAAGAAGCGACATGTAAGGTCAAGGTTGTTTTCTGACCTCGCTCATTTTTGTAAAAATAGGAAAAAAGCAGTGAAGCAAATACTATATAAGCAATGCCTGATGTTACAACATGTGGGCAAATAATAAAATCATAAATTTGCATTCCTATCAATGGATTGTTGTAACGAAGCTAGAAAATGAGTGGTTATATCAAGAAAACCCCTCTTTTCTAACAATAGATGCATTCATATGTTTTCTGTGTTGATACAGTTTGAAAGAAGTGACTAGTTTATTCCTATATCAACTTTAATCCTTCAGTGTATTGTCTGTTAAAAGTTACTGTAATGCTTTATCAGCAACAAAGAAATTAGGACAAACAGTATAGTATGAAGATGTGTGCATTTGCTATGTACATGTTAGAGGAGTTGTTTCATACCACTTTAGAAATCTTTTCAAATGCCATCTTATAGCGAACTTTCAGAGAGTAAAAAAGATCTTGTCTAAGGGTAGTTGATTAAGCATTTTTACTAGCTTGCAATTACAATACTATAATCTAGTTACTCCTATCAATTAAAATTCATTACAATGTATACATTGCTCTTTAAAAGTCATATGGCAAAAATACACTGCATATGAATATGATAATTTGTATGCATGTATAGAATGTGTTCATAATATTTCTACTTAAAAATGAAGTATTGCTTAAAACCAATGTCAAAAAGGTACTGCTTAAAACCAATGTTAAATGCAGATATGCATGCTGACAAATAGAGGACATAATTCAAATAAAAGAATGAAAACATGCACACATACATGCATGTGTGTGTGTGTGTGTGTGTATATAAATATACACATACATACATACATACATACATACACATACACACACGCTTCCACTTCTCCCTATTCTAAGCAAAAGGAAAAGTAATTTCTCCCAAAGCTTCAAGTCTAGCTTGACCCCTGATAACAAGATTTACACCGACATTATTATCCCCATTTTATCTCAAATTCTCCTTATTTATTCTCTATTTTTCATTTTATCTCTATACACAGATTGCAATGTGAAAGAGATAATACAAATATAACCATATAATCCAGTATCGTTTATCCAGTATTTGCTGTTTATCTGACAAATTTACTAGAAACCACTGTCAAATAAAGGAGACTGGATTGTATCTGTTTTAATTTACCAATGTCACAAGCATTAATATTTACAGTCTGAATATAATAAATTTCAAAATTACACTCATATACAAGCACTATTTTACCTTTTTGCCCTCTACAAATGCCCGAATTCTGGCATATCCTGAATGCTGTTTTCCCATGATGTGTTCATCAACTCGTTGCTGGGCATCTCCAACAACCAGCAGGGCTCCACAGACATTACACACTTCCATTGCCTTCATGGGCTCAGAGAAGGGGTCAAGGGTGGAGTTCTAAAAAGGATGAAAAAGAGAAAGATCAGCCTCAAAGGACTGTAAATCAAGAACTTTACATGCAATTTATTTTTTAGTGTCTAGTAAATGAAAGTGAATAGCGAATCAGAACTATAATGAAATCAAGAAAATTCTTAAAGAATTTGACCAAGCTATTTTATAATATCCATCATCCTGCAACACTCTCAAGACTGCATATGGAACAAAATGAAGCCCAAGGGTGTCTGAAATCCCTCACGTGGCTGACATCTACCTCATAGCCAAACGCAAGATTAGTTGGTTAAGAAAACAGGGCTAATTCGATGTTTTCAGTTGAAAATTCTTCCAATGTTGTTGACTGTATATGTTATAAAAAAAAAAACTGTTTAAAGGTTTCTCTGAGTTTTCTTTTCTTCATCCATATTTGATGGCACATCAGCAACATCTGTCAGATAGTGAATGAGCAACAAGCCGGATGCTTTCTGACAAAAATGGTCATACTATGTTATGTAATTTCTTGAGAAAATTTTGCATAACAGTTTTTCTATTTTTAATGGTGAATAACCATCATTCATAAAATCTGAAAGCCCTTTATGTCAGGATGATTTCTTTAAAGTTTGGTCAAATTTAGTTAAGCAGCTTTTAAGAAGTCATTTTAATGTTTCTCTTTCTTTTGTAGGCAGATTGGCATCATTTATACAAAATTGAAAGAATTTCTGAACTGAAATCATCCTTGATTCAATATTAGAAAGTTTTTATTTCAACTAGAAATCTAATGAGTACGTAACAATGGACACAAATTAACTGGTGATTCAGCAGAAACAGAGGCTGGAAAAAACTGATTTCTTGAAAAACAGCTGCAAGACTCAAACCATTTCTGAAAAAAGGGCAGGGGACACCGTGTCCCCCACACTCCAAATTAAGGGGATACACAACATTTCACAGCGACAAAGGAAAATAATATATAATGTAATAACAGTGTTAAAAAATGAGGTAATCTTATTTGCTCCAATAGTTTTGTCACCTTAGCTTTGTGGTCTGCACTGTACTATCATATTTTCCATTAACACCAACATTATTGCAATCCAAGTTTTATCATGTGCTCAAGAACTCATGAAAACATTAACATGTTTAAATACTGATTAAATTGAAATGAGCAGCACCATGGTTTTTCATCCCTCATTTAATTTTCATGTACGTTCATTGTCTACTAACATTTATAATAATAAATGCTAATGTCTTCTTAATTATGCTCCTTCTCAAACTAATAAATCATTAATTAAATGACAAATTGTGTATTTACATAAATCTGGTCTCTTTTATATTATTCTTTTCTCAAAACAAATTAAATCTCATTTCTGTAGAGAGACTTTAGCCTCGAAAATGTATTACACTAATGTCTGTCAAACACTTCACACTGCATCTTGGTCAACTAACACAAATCTTGAATGTTGTCACTGCCAGACTAATTTTGTTTAAACAGATATTCATTGTCATCTTTTCGTTTTATTACCTTTTGCAACTTTGGCCACTACCAGCACACAGACATGGATAGGTATCCACTAATTATAAGTTGTAAACATAATTTTTTCTGACAAAAAGCAGGGGCCCTGAGTAGTCCAAGGTGTGCACCTTTATCTCATCTCACCTCTGTCTGCAAGGGTTCAAGTCTCAGGCTTGGCCAAAGTGGGTATGTGAGAAAACTTGCCAGTAGGTTCCCATGGTTCAGTGGTTCTTCCTGGGGTTTTAAAAGGTACTTCCTACGCAAAATATATTGGCCACCTTGTGTATAGCCTCTCATGTGCTGAAAAAGGGAGCCTAGAGGGGCACAATGGTTCAAGATATGGGGGGAACATAGGCCAAAAAATTTCAGGATCTGCAATCTTGCTCTCAATGCGCAAACTGAAATATATAAGAATGTTATCTCTCTACTATTAACTGCACATGACGTAAGCACCAGCTTCAAGTTTTGCTGACTATTTAAAGAAATACTCATGTTATAGACATAATTCTGTACTATATCCAGATGACTTGAACCTGATGACAAATCTTTGCTGACACACTGCCTGGTGTCCAGTGCCCAGTCACCTACTAATAACCAGACCAATGATGAACACCTTACTGGAGTCTCTGATTAGGGAACATGACTACAACAAATGAGATCTTGCTTCAATTCAAGGTATCCTAGCATAAGACCCTGACTGTGCTTGAACTGTATTGGGAAGATGGAGATCACTATTTGGGGTCTGCAACTTCTGTATCTTGGATTTGCTCAAGGTCCCTACTTCAGAGATCTCCCCTCTGTGGAAACAAGCAACTTCTTAACTATGGTGTTGGCTGGTTGGTGTTTTATGGCACAGCAATACAAGTAGGTCATTGAGTGCCAAGGCAACTGGTATAAAGTACCTCACAAAAGGACACACTGCAGTAGCTGAACCGAGTTGATCCAATAGTGGGATATAAACCTTCACCTGTTTTGCCGCAAGTTAGGCATGCTAACCACTATATCACTACAGCTCCAGTCTCTATTAGTCACCTCTTACGATAAGCAGCAGGGTACATTTGACCTATTCTACATCCTTGTGCCCTCATGGAGCTGGAGGTCAAATAAGCCTCATTTTCATTAGAACTAGCTACTACAGTAGTCCCCCTCTTGAACAGCACCCCCCCCGGACCAGCGGCCACCTGCTTCTTACGGCCAGAATCCCTTGGCACCGACAAGTTTGTATTCAAAAGTACCCCTCAAAAACGGCCACCCCTCTAACGCGACCAGCATATTAGTACAAAAATGTAAAATGTTCCCCTCACAAGTGGCCACTTTTTATTTCAAATGTATCTAGAACCAATAATTAATTCATATTGTGATGTAAGGTAAGTAATTAGATTATCTCTATTGTCGATACATGTCTCCTAATGTCAAGTTTCCGTTACTGAAAGAAGTGTTGACTAAAGTACATGTAACACTAAGATTAATATTATATCATTGTCTATAAAAGCTGACGTTTACAGGAAATGGGAACAACAATGTTATGATAGAGTTTTTGGCATGACACATCTGTAGAGTTCTTCTCTTTGATGATTACAACCGGACGTAATTGTCAAGATCGTAACGGGGTCAGCATAGGCTAAAAATAGATTTTGTGCATTAGCACACACAGAGAGAAATTAATCTTGAACAAAACAGGGTACCAGACAAAGACCGAAAAATCACGTGACAACACATTTATCGCTTCCTTTATGAAGGCATTTCGTCCATTCTACAAAAGTTTCGTCTGCATAATTAAATCGCATACAGTTAGCAACATCCGAATAAATCATTACCAAACATTGACATGTCATCACATAAACGGAGACACATTATTTTATAAGTCGGTTATTCTACTCGACGACATCAGGTGAGCTGGGGAGGGGGGACTTGCCAAACAAAAAATTTTTTGTAGAAAAGACTCGAATAAAACAATTTTATGTTGAAAAGACTCGAATAAACAACGTTGTAACCAATAAGGTTATTCAGCAGCAGTGGGAAAAATGGAGCAAATGTAAAGAGAATTATGTATGTACCAAGATTTAAATAAAGTTTTTGCATGGTTTTGCAGTGTGCACGACAACACCCCCCTCTTGCATATCATGCTTACGCCAATAATAAGAACTATTAATGTACATTCAGTTGAAATAAGTATTATTATAACAAGAAGAACCTTTTAATAATTAATGTTACTTTTAAACGAAGATATTAAAGGAAGATATTAAATGCTTTGAAGTATGTAGCTTTCTTACTACGTACATTACATATACTTCTCACAAAAATTTAGTCCCCCTCTGGAAAGGCCACCCATCTTATAAGGCCACTTTCCCAGTGCAGAAGGGGTGGCCGTATAAGAGGGGGACCACTAATTACATAGGACCAACTAGACATCATAAGAAGTATTTTAGTATTAAAAAAAAAACCATTTCAGTACAACCATCCATTCAGAAGGGGTAGATGACAGCTGTGGTGGGCATGACCAACATTAGATCAGTATCATTTTCATTAGACCAATCAGATATTATATGAATTCTTTTGGTGAAAATCCCATGTTGATAATGTCATCCATTCAGGTTGAGTAGTGATAACAAGATTTTCATGCTGGATGCCATGGCAGCCATATTGAAAGGTCAGATTAGCACCAGTTTCATTTAGGACCAATAAGACATCATAAGAAGTCTCCTGCTGAAAACCTCATGTTAATACAACAGCTAAAACAACCATCCATTTAGTAGAGTTAGCAACAGCAAGATTTTCATAATGGCCAACAATGTGGGAATACTGGATGTCACTCGGGCACCATTTTCATTCTAGGATCAATTAGACATTATAAGGAGTCTTTCAGTGAAAACTTTACATTGATATGACCATTCATTCAGAAGTAGCAGTGATAACAAGATTTTCAAGATGGCTGCTAAACTGAACATACAGGATGTTCAAGGGACACTTTTTTCATTATTACCAACTAGAATTTGGGATGTATGTGTTTTTCTAAAGTTTCATGTAAATCCTCCCAATACTTTAGGATTAGCTATAACAGACTTATGCTGACTGATGATGGATACTAGTCAAAAAAGTCTATCATGTAAGCTCTTCTGATCCATGAAATTTAGAGCAACAAGTTGTTGAAGCAAACTTATTCGTAAAAATTTGCATCTTGACATAATGACCATAATAGTTTCCAAGTTTCTTAGCAATCCATAAAAGAGTACAGGACTACTTGTGTTCACACGATTGTGTTATGGATTTAAGTAAGGATGGATAACAGATAACATGAGGATTCCTATATAACCCAGTTACAATATTTGTATTTCCTGGACAAAGCATTTTTTTTTTATATCTTGCTGAAGAAAAACTCTTTTCCTCAAGAAAGAAGACTTGGAGTATGGAGTTTACCTTTCTGACAGGTATCTAAGTTCCTTTCTCTGAGAAGCTTCTCTTTATAAAAATTTAAAAATTTGTCTTTGGTTAATGATAAAGCTAGATAATCAGATGTCATGCAAGAAAAGCCCCTTTCAACAGTGGATGAAGATACTGGATTTGTGCCTACAGGCTTAATGAAACATTATTTCTCTGGCCTTTACTTACAAGTTCTATTTCAGTCCTCTCTTCTTTCAGCTGGTCACACAGTTTCATGACCCCCTGGGCTTCATCTACATTCCCCTGACAGCCAAGTTCTTCTGCCTGCAGAAACCATACAAATATACAAGATCACAAAGAATGAACAATTATTTTTACACATGCTTCTTTATTTTTCCAAATCAAAATCTGCAATGTTTATTTCATTTTTGTAAACTATCTTGTAAACTGCTAAACAAAATATGGCGTTTTCAATTTATTTAAAGCTGTTATCACCTATCATATGTTTCAGCTTGGAAAACAAGATATGTAATAATGATATCGTTGAAGATTTCAATTCTACCTTGATGAAAAGTATATTTATGCTTCTATCTTATTAGTACCAAACTACAAACTGGATGAACTCGTATATGCCATTACAAAATGCACTGGTAAACAGGTTCCACATGCTTCACTGATTTCACACAGTGTACACTGAATTCCAAGTGAAATATTTGACAGCAAAGAACGATAACACTTAGGCAAATGAAGACTTTGCATACAGATAAATATAGTGTCTTATTAACATGTTTAAAGAGTTCCATTTCGTTTGGTGTTTTATGGAAAAGCAACAGAAGCAGATTTTTTTGGTACTGAGGCAAGGTCACACCATGGTAGCTGACATGGGTTGATCCCATGATAGGATTTGAACCTGCATCCTTTCTGTTGCTTGGTCTGGCATGCTAACCACTGAGCTACTGCAGTTCCTTCTTCCACAAGCCACCTCTTGTGACTTGCAAGAGAGTGTACTGGAGCTATTCTACATCCATGACCTACAGGGATCTGTTGAAATATTGCAATGTAACCTACCTGTTCCCCAAGTTTATAATTTGGGGTATAAATAGTGCCATGTAACCTACCTGTTACACAAGTTCATTTTTTGTTTTAATAATGTGACCTACCTGTTCCACCAGTTCACTTTTCTTAAACAGTGCAATGTGACCTACCTGTTCCACCAGTTCATTTTTTTTAAATGGTACATTGTGACCTACCCATTCCACTAGTTCATTTTTTGGGGTATAAATAGTGCAATGTGACCTACCTGTTCCACCAGTTCATTTATCCTTTTCGTCAGCATCTGAATCTTCTCCTCTTTCAAGCTTAAAGGGTTACCATTCATCTATTGCAAATGAAAGTAACATTTACTTATTAATACAAGAGAAATGCAAAAAAAGACTCCAATTTTTACCAAAATTTCTACATGTGTACATAGTTTACAATAACCGAAATGATGCAGCTTAACTGTAATGATTAGAAACTCATCCCATCTCCCCATCTACCTGTTAGACTTACTGCAAAAATGACAGCTATTATAATGTGCATGCTATACCACACTCATCTTGTGATTGTTTCATTTTCTGTATGTTTTTTACCTCTTACTTTATCAGGATTTAGTTTGTAACACATCTTTGCTGAATGTATCTGATGGTTTCAATCAACATCCATTGGATTGCTGTGATACTGTTTCCTACTGTTACATATATATAAAAAAATTGATAATGGGACTGCTCAAACTGCCTGAACATCAGCATGGGAGGCTTTTGTAGGATCTAAAATTATTAAGAAACTATGCAATAGGTTACAAAACTGAAAATGTTTATCTTTAAGACAAAATGTTAGAAATCAAAGGTTATGTTAAAAAACATATTATTTAAGTTAACTAATGTAGTTTAAAGGAATTGTTATCAGCGTTATCAGTAAATCAACCTGTGTAATGTTGTGCAATATGTGTCATAATGTCGACATTCTGCTTTTTCCAAGCAACACCACATTTGACATCTTTACGGATACATACTTTAACAGAAAACACTATTAATCAATCTTCTCAAGTAGATATGAAAATATACGATTTTATTGGAACATGTAGTTCCTGCATCAAAGGCAGACACATGCATGTTCATTTACACATTTACTAATTTTGTAAGTGTTTACAGGAAGGAAGATAAACTAATCCATTTACACATGTAAACATTGTAGCCTTAAACAAGAGTCCTCATTACCTATGTATATGTGACCTTCGAACCCCACCCCCTCTTCCACAAGGGGTTGCACCTAGGATCAAAAACTTTATTGTAATCTGCTTACACATATCATCCCAAAACATTGAACCAAGTACTTAAACTCTACTTCAGTTGGTGCAGATCAAGTTGTGGTCACAAGGATAACATAAAAACAGACACCAGCATCAACGGACTGACAGACACGAATGTCTGCAAAAAAGGGTGTTTCTGATTGATACTGATTCTTCTGAACTTAACTATCACACCCTCATAGCATGATTTATACATTCAATTTCTTACTATTGACTGTTTTTTCATCCAAGAACAACATGCGGGCTTTCAAGCCAGTTTTTAAGTCACAAATACAGGAATATAGGAATTTCTGGAAAAAATACAGTAATATAGGAATTTCTGGAAAAAATACAGGAATATAGGAATTTCTGGAAAAAATACAGTAATATAGGAATTTCTGGAAAAAATACAGGAATATAGGAATTTCTGGAAAAAATACAGGAATATAGGAATTTCTGGAAAAAATACAGGAATATAGGAATTTTTTTAAGTATATAAAGCAATCAGAAGTTAATATTCAGAACATTTAAAAAACATTTTGAAACTTCACAAAACTAAACTCATAAAGTCACCAAGAAAAATGAAATTTGTGTGCACACTAGTAGAATATGTGGCCTCTTCCTCCCTTCATAACCACATTATATCCTCCTGTTATTATCCATTATGCTCTGTAATGTCAGTATACACCTAACATATCACAAGACTTGTACATTACAGTAAGCAAATTGTTACATGATACCTTTCATCTAACTTTGAAAGATACTAGGGCTGTCACATTTACACACTACTGTCAAGGTTAACACATCTTTCATGAAATGAAATGATTCTGTTAGTATGTTATCTTACATTTAGGAAGTAGACCATAATGAAGATGGTTGTCTCTAACTAGAAAATCAGTGATATTCATTATCAACCTTGAGCTTAATCAGTCTTCATGCTAAAGTATACAAGAACCTTGTTAAAACAAAGTTTCTCACATTTTACCCATAACTTTGAGATCCATCACAATCATTACTGAGGTCATTTTCACTTAGTACCGAGATAACTGCCAATTAAAAAGCTGATCAATGCAATTATTTTGGTAACAGACTAAATTTTTTTTTTTATTTCAAACTAATTGCTACTCATGATTTCAGTCACTTTTAATCTAATTTCTCTACTGAGATGAACACAACATGGGGAGTGCTGAAAGGAATTTTTTTTCCAGACACAAGCTCAGGGCAAATGGCTTTAAAAACATCACTTATCCCAACTCAAAATCCATTTTGCGTGACTCGACCATAAAGATGTATAATTAGTTCATGTCAAAGTACTATGAATGTTGCACAAGTAAATAAAACTCTGTTTATCAACAGAATCAGTGGCTACCAACTATATGAACTAAAGCAATGTACTGAATTGCAAATCTGAAGACAAGGAAATTTTTTAGAAAACATTACCTTTATGCATACTATCCATGCATTACTGAAACCAGCAAGAACCAGTCTACAGAAAAAGTCAAAAGCTCATGTAAGTACATTTGCTGGTATAAACGTAAAACTTAATTTTAGTTTTAAAATTTAATTGTAATATAGTTCTAACAAAGTTTATTCAATCATGATTTCTGAGTTATCTTCACAATAATTGTCATGACAAAATTTCCAGACAGAAATTATCAATCACTATGGACTTTTACAATGGCAGTTTTGCATCAGTCTAAGTCAAGAAAGTTGATGTTGGATTGAACTACTACTAGTGCAGCAGGAATCAAGGTACAGTCACATGAACAAGAAGTAGCACACATTTTCATTCATCTTCTTTATGGATGTTCAACTATGAATGTGATAGAGGAGTAACATAAAAAATTTTTGTAAGTACATTTTATTTTTGACTTGTAAATACGACACTTCTTCAAAATTATAATTTAGCATAATACAAAATTTAACTAAAATAAATCTGCCTTGACAGCAACATTTGTAGTCTTTTGCATGCATGAAGGAAGATATTTTTATGGGAAATATAGGTATTATGTACGAATTGAAATATAAGACATGACATACCATACACATGATATATACAAAGTTACTTAAATACCTCCAATTTATTGGACTTGTGTGCTGTATTTTTCCTGCCGGTGTTTTCCCCAAGCTTTGTTTATGAATGACTACACTGTCGTGTCTTCATTTATATTTGTAGTACAACTTCTACCCAACAGCAGGAGCATTCCCTGTTACATCACAGCTCATGATAGAAACCAGATTAAACTGGACCACCCTGCTTAGTGATTGCGTCTAAAAATGTTGATGTACGTTATCACTGAATTTGCTGTTAAGCATTTCTCGAGGAATTTATACAATAATCTTCAGTGGAATTTTGATAGACAAGGAGCGAAATAAAGTGAATAAATGCCATTTAGAGGTACATGTAATCAGATTCTCCAAAATGACACCTATAGCTGCAAAAAGTGACTCAGTGCGCATACATGACATGTGAGCTGTACTTTACTTGGGACCAAAACTGTTCCAGCAGTAGTTGTGACTGGTGCAAAGATGTGCGACTTTCTGATCAGTGTTACATATATGTAATTAAATTGCTTGTGTGTTAGTTTTAAAATTCTTTTTTATTTTAATTTTGTTTCATTACATTTTATTGTAATGATTATTTTCACGAGATTCGATATTTTTTCCAGTAAATTCAATTTACTTAGAATGTAAACCCTATTATAGAAGCACTATTTTTAGCTCACTCTGGTACATAGATTTTGTAAACATCGAGTGATAACGAATGGCTATTGCCAAGGTCATTTCGGCCCGCATGTTAGCTGAACTGTAAAACAGTCTTTCTTTTTTTTTATATATTTTCAGTGTGAGAATTTGGTTCTTAGATAAGACTATTCAAACTATGTGAAAATTGGCATTTTTTTTATTACACTGTTCGATGTTAAGAGACCACGTGACCCAACACATGAAACTGAAATGGCGTTTTAGTTGGGTTTTAATACTCATTCTCAGAGTTTTTCATTTAGTCGTATCCTTGACACCTTGAGGGTAGAAGGTGTTTTATGTTGCTGATGCCAGCTTGTTCTAAGTTTTTTCTATTTTTTGGAATTTAGTAATTTATTCTCTAGAAAACTAAACAAGTGAACTTTTTTATAAAAAGTTCTGGGAGAAAGAAATTCAGTGGAAATTTATTCTGGAGTTCTATATGGAAACATTATAAACTGTGATTCAATCGAGGATCTGTTACCACCAGTACAACGACCTAATCTGACGTCATCGCCTCCATATTGGAATTTCATCGAGATTCAAACCCAATTTTATTAGAACTGTTTAGTGATAGGACTTGTATGTTTCAATCTTAGGATTAAATTTTGGATTATATTCACAAACTATAAGTCCTATTTCCAATGTTTACGTTGTTTTCTAGGGAAATAAATTATTTTGTTAAAATATACAAAGCTTGTTGGCTTCACTCTTTTCTCTTGTTATTTTTGTACGAGCCTACACGTAACATCAGATTAAGGCTAACATGTGTACACAATAAGCTGTTAATTGACTACCTTATTGTTGTAACCTGGAGAATTAGGCCAAATGCAGATGGGTTTTTTTTTATAGGTGTTATAAGTAATAAATGGATCAAAGTGGTCCACAATGACTTGTGAGTTTTTGAATAAAAAAATGCCATCCTTTGGAAGAAGTGAGATGAAAAGGAGAGACTGGCCAAAAAATTAGATTTTCTTCACTTCTGTTCATATTTAAAAGCATAGCAATTGCAACACTGTGTGAAAAACAATAGTAAAAAAATAGGGCCCTTTTGGGCACATGGAATTTGAGTCATGGCTTGAATTTTTATAAGTCACCAGTCCTAGACATGTGTCTGAAAAAAATTCTATGAGCACTGAACAAGAAAAATGTTTTGCATGATTTCTATAAGTTTGCAAACAATGCTCATTTTTGTGCCATTTTAAGTGTATGGAGAAAATAGTTTTGAAGCATATTGTAACAGATTGGGGAGGGGGGGAGAGTAATGGGCTAACTTGTGTAAATGTAATAATAAATTTAAAGAAATGCTCAAAGTCAGGACTTTTTTTTATTTTTGACTATGAAATTGTGGTAAGATGCTTAATAAAAGAAATATGACTAAAACATGAATGCATGTGTTTGGTTACGTGTAACATATGCAATACACTAATGCTATAATATGCTGGCCTTCATAATCCTTAAAATAATTATTCAGCAAGAAATGGACAAGCCATGGAGTAAGTATTTTGAAAGTTAGCCCTAAATTCTTAGTGTGGCAGGAGATAGCTGCTTATTTATGTGGCACAATATTACTTTTTTATTAAGCTTGAATGAATAGCAGTGAATTGAATTTGTTTGAATTGAATTGATTCCTACTGTTGTACTATATATATATGTAATTCCAGTCTGTTTTTAAGAATAAAGAAATTAAAATTCATGGACATGTCTTATTTTTATAAATATCTATGAGCTTCTTAATGTCATTCAATAAAGTTGTAATTATAACTACCTCAGTACAGTGTTCTTTCTATTTGGTGGAGAGATGTTGATAGAGGCGCTAATGTTGGCAGCTATCTGCCGAATTTCGAATTGCACTCTTATTTATACTCTTAGGAAAATAGTCATGTGATGTAATTTTAACTAATCATTGCTTGTCCGGGATGCTAAACAAGTCTGATGGTGCCAAACAGATACTCTACAACCAGCAACACAAACTGAGGGTTAATATACAATTTCACTATCATCACTTGTCCGTTTACACTCTGTCATTAGCAAATATTTAAACATTATGTATTATATCGTGTCCGTCAAACGTCAGCGTACTTTAAGTTGTAACCAAGACTGTTAAGCTTGGGTGAAGAGTACACAACTACCAATGAACGCTGACAACATTGAAAATATATTGACCAGCATAAAATGAAGAATACACTATTAAATATTCAAAACATACTTAAACTTGTATGAAAGAAGGCCAGCATTTACAATCAACAAGTGAAATTTAATCAAAAATGTGAACTTGACAAATTTACTGTGTGGAACTGGTCATGTGATCTAGTGTCGGCCATCTTGCCTGCAGACGTATTTTTGTGATGTCAGCTGTTGGAGTCATTGAGCTTAGTGCTATTCAAATGATGATTTGGATGGGAATTTAAGTGTGATAAACATATTTCTGGGTGTAAAAAATTCATATAAAATAAGATTCCAGAAGAGATTGTGAGTTTTTTAACGATGTGTGAGGCTGAACTCAATGACATTTGTTACCACATGACCAGCGATCACACTTGACATACAGCATGAACGATTTAATACCGATATCATGGTAAGACTCGATCTATACATTTATAATGCATACAATGTTCAAATTCATTCTTTCAGCAGTTAATATATATTAATTGACATAAACAACATGTTTAAATTATGACATAAAAAAACATCCTCCCCATCCATCCTATTAAAGCTTTAGAGGCCTCAGGTCTATTACAATATTATCAAATTTTTCAGGAATCGCATCCTAGGTGTAACCCTGCCATATCATAAGCTCACCTGGCTGTATAACCAGGAGAGCTAAATACCCTCTATGTTGTACTCACTGCATTCTGCTGACTATTGAGAGCCAATCGCTGATGTCCTCTTCGGATTCTCTTCTCAACATCATTTATGAGACCCTGTAAAAATCTCAAGAAATCTTCCTCATAGCCCATCTTTTCAAATCTAACACTCTTCATATACCTGCAAGAAACAAGGTGTCCTATGAAATAACAAAAGTACATAGGGGTAGAAAAATGTCTTCTATGGCATTCAAAGATGAATAGAAAATTTTGCTGGGGAAGTAACATTTTGTTCTTGCCCAGAAATTTACTTGGAATATAATAAAACTATTTCTTAAATTGTACAATTTTACAAATGTCCGGGGGGCCCCGAGTGGCCGAGTGGTCTAAAGCGCTCTTCGTTACGGATCACTACCATCTCACCTCTGTCTGCGTGGGTTCGAGTCTAGGATTCGGCGAATGTGGATATGTGAGAAAGCTTGCCAGTAGCTTCTCGTGGGTCGGTGGTTCTTTCCGGGGATTTCCCAGTTTCTTCCTCCACCATTAATACTGGCCGCCATGTATAGCCTATCGTGTGCTGAAAAATGGCGTTAAGCCCCACAACAACAACAACAACAAATGTCCGCATTTTTGGCTTAGAGAAAAGTGGAGAATATTTCCAGCTCTGATATATCCCTTTAGGATTAATATTTTCAAAACCAAACAAGTGGTAATGACATCAATCTTGCTTATATTGGGTAAGTAATTAAAGGTCAAAGTGAGCCAAATATCACTAATTTTGAGTATATTGCCCAAAAAATCAAAATGTAACAATAATTTCCAATATTATATAATCTGGGTTGAAGGGACCTAATGCCAAGATGATCCTTAACTGTGGCTAAAACTGACTAGATGCTTTGTGATGAGAATTCAAATGTTTGTTTATTTTCAGTTATGTGGCCACATTAGATAATCAACCTTATATTTACATTTGCACCATCTTTATGTCTTGATCCTAAGAATTTCTGGGTCACATTTGGTCAAAACTGGTCTTGTCATTTTCTGGCTTACCTTTTTCACACAAAAATGCGAGATGTAGAGATCCTGATGTCATCTGTCAACATTTGCAATGTTACCATCAACCCAACATTACAGTTATTTTTTTTTTTTTGTTGTTGAAGTCTGTGTTAAATAAAAAATGAGAAAAGGGCAAGAAACAATGTTGCCTGAATGCTTGAAACTTTGGAGTGAAAGAAGTCACTTACAGATTCACTGTATGTGAACACACACACACACATACACAATTTGATACCTATTGCTGTCTTGAAAATTCAGCCTGTAATTCAATCCAAATTGGACACATTTTTATTTCTGCATTTTTAGCATTTGATCAAAATTAGTAATGTAGCTTAATAAGAAAAACTTTTAAATTTTTTAAAATTTTTCATAGTAAACGGTGAATCACTTGACTATAATGCATGATATCTCTTTGTTAAATCTGGTCAAATCTGGTTGCATAATCATAACTACCCTGAAATTAACATCCAAATCTGATGTGTTTACTTTTAAATTTAAACAGCATATTAATGGCTGGGCTCTCAACAGTTTGGGGGCCCCGAGTGGCCGAGTGGTCTAAAGCGCTCTCCGTTACGGATCACTGCCATCTCACCTCTGTCTGCGTGGGTTCGAGTCTAAGATTCGGCGAATGTGGATATGTGAGAAAGCTTGCCAGTAGCTTCTCGTGGGTCGGTGGTTCTTTCCGGGGATTTCCCGGTTTCTTCCTCCACCATTAATACTGGCCGCCATGTACAGCCTATCGTGTGCTGAAAAATGGCGTTAAGCCCCACAACAACAACAACAACAACTCAACAGTTTAAAGATGAGGAGTCATGGACTCCTCACTCCTCACTCATGGAACTCAAGGAGTCCCCAGCCTATTTCTGAGAGTCTCTGGAATAAACTTGCAAGTCCCTCACTTTTAAAACGATGGAATGGAAAATGAAAATGGAAATTAAAATGTATATGATCCTTATTTTATTAGATGTTTGGATTAAATTCTCAGCACTCATCTTGCAACATTAGAGAGAAACTATTTTTCAGGATTTGTCCAAAAAGCTTTACATCATATTGCACTCTACCAGTGCTAAAAAAATCTGATAGTCTGACGCCCAGGCCCCTCTACTTTAGATCATGCCCGTCCTGTATTCTAAGCGAGGTGCCCATCAGGTTTGTCGAATAAAATTCTAATTTGCTTGAGGAAATTTTGATCGTGCTAATAAAATGTGTGAATGTATTTTCAAGATGCCGACATACCTGTCATAGCAAGGCACAATCTAAACCAGAAAACCACTGTCCTATGTGAAATTGAGATCTGATTTTAATCAAATTGAAGCATGGTGTGTAATGCTAAAAATATGATTTTGTACTTCCAAACCCTCTGACATGGTAGTGTTTCGAGAAAACATAATTCTCAGTAATTTTCTGAAAAACCCACTACTTTCACTATGTTCCCATTACATGTAGCACGTATAAACGGTAAACACAGACCTGCCAACCATGACGAGTCAGTCTCAGTAAGGCAGTTGATTTTTTTCAGTAAGTTTGACCACTTTTTAGGAAAGGTGTAAAAAAAAATATCATAACCTGCTACTGTAAAGCTGGAAAATGTAATTAAAAGGTCAGCATTCAAAACATGCAGTGAAGATAAACATTATGTTCAACTGAAAAGTTTGTAAAGTACATGTAGACTTTATTTACCGATAGTACAGTTGCACAAACTCTAGTTCCAAACCCTATACAGATCGATGTCTTGTTGCTATCTCTCAGCATGATGTAATTCTTGGAAATTCTTTACCCATTTCACATGACTACAGCAATCATATCTCCTGCCACGAGTCATACTCAAATTGGCATCTGATGTCCAATAAACGTAATTGTGTCCCTTCCAGCTTTTATTCAAAAGAATCTGAATATTCCTTTTTATTCTTTTGTGTTGATTATTAGCACTTTTCAAGCGGCTTATTTTCCCTTTCGTCTTAAACATGCATTGCTTGCTGGGCGCCATTTTTTAAAACAAAATTATATAATCAACAGTTTGATCATGCAGATACTTCACATGAACAAACTGGTGCAGTTTAAAGCATCTGAGGTGCTGCTGTAAAATTAGTCTGGTTCCCCGACTAATTTCACTAATTCTAATATGAAACCCGGATCCAAATCAAACATGGATGAACAAATTTTCTGGACTTTTCGGCAATGATCATTTTTTAGTAGTTTTTGCTTTTATGCCGTAAGTCCGTATTTAAAGGGTAATTTTCATAAGACTTACGGCAAAATCTTAAGGGATGGCAGGTCTGTAAACAGTCATGATTGGAGCTGATGTATAACTATCCCATGGGCACTTTAAATATCAGCAATTAAAGGCAAAGAAGTCGGATATAAACCACCATTTCACATACTACTTAAATGGCTGACAATAGCTAGTGAGATGTCTTTGAAGTCTGCAGTTGGTGAGCCCACTTTGCTAATTTGCATAGGTAGGATCAAGAAATGGAACAATCCATTATAGGTAAACCAAAGAGATGCTAGATGTGTGTACAAGAACAAAGAGATTCACTCAGAGAATCCAGCAGAGAAGTTTGAACACCCTGACCATCCAGTCCCTAGTAAGTGTAGTGACGAACATTAATGACACTTGCATTACCTTCAAACCCCTTTGAATCCTATTGAATTTACATTCCAATCTAAGGTTGTGCAACGTTGTATGACAATATTTAAACAGGGGAAATTTTGGGCATGTGGAAATTGGAGTCTGAGCTTGTGAAATGTCAGTCAGTGCTTGTGAGTTTATTTATGTCACCAGCCCTGGGCCTGTGTCTAAAAAAAATTTTCTTTGAGCACTGACTCTACCATCTGCAAACTGGTTTTTCAAATGAGTTAGTTTATATATTTTCCTGTTCTTTGACTTAAATATTCATTCAGTATTTCAATTATGAATGCAAACCAATGAGTTATTCAGTTTCAGCACTCAAAATCCACTTTAAATTAAGGATCCATGCTGGATGTTCTTATCATTATATTGTCAATTCAACTCTGCTACAAGATTTAAAGGTAGACACGTCACGCAAATACCTGACAGCATATATGAGTTTACATAGTTTACCTCTGGGTGTATGTTGCAAACAAGAAAATGTTTTGCCAAAAGAAACCACTTTGCCTTTAAAATTAAATACTTACTCATTTCTTAGAGCTTCATCATGGATCTTATCACAGGGTCCTACAAAGAAAAGGTAAACAATTTCAGAACTAAAGAAATATGAATTTTACATGTCGTCTCAGCTGGCTAATATACTGTGGTGGTAGCATTACAGCTTCCTCTTGGTTCAACTGTTTCCCCATTATCTTGTTATCCCCAATGCATCTTCAATGATGTCATCACACCTTCATTGCTACATCACACCTTTTAAGGGTTCTATTATATGAAAAAACATACTTTCTACGACTAATCTGACCAAGATTCATTTGAAGACTAATTTGATGCAAAGAAACTTCTACAAGTTTTTTCTCCATTTCTAAATTGCCCTATAGTACTTCTATGAATATTACTCACAAACAGACTCTTTGACTAAGACACTTGTACATTAAGCATTACAACTTCAACAAGAGCTATCAGATGGCAGCACAGGTCACATGAACACCAATGCCAACTAGCTACATTCAATGTGGACCAAATCATTTAGATTTCTAAAGAAATCCAAGCTTGCTAGGAAATTACTTTTTAACTTTCTTCATAATAAAAATTTAGCATAATAAAACCCTGAGCACAACATAGCTTGCTTTCTTGTGCACACCTAGGAAATTTGTTTTAGAATTTTTGCAAATAGCACCAGTAGCAGAAAGGGGGGATGCAAAGCATTGTCTTAAAGGGGATTTAGCTGATTACTACTCATCATGACCAATACACAGACATGTACATATATGTACAAAGTCAATAGTGCAAAACAAACTGATTTTGTTGTTGTTGTTGTTATTGTATGGTTTAACGCCATTTTTCAGCACACGATAGGCTATACATGGCGGCCAGTATTAATGGTGGAGGAAGAACCCGGGAAAACCCCGGAAAGAACCACCGACCCACAAGAAGCTACTGGCAAGCTTTCTCACGTACCCCCATTGGCCGAATCCGAGACTCGAACCCACGCAGACAGAGGTGAGATGGCAGTGATCCGTAACGGATAGCGCTTTAGACCACTCGGCCACTTGGGGCCCCACAAACTGATTTTAAACACAACTTTAAGAGAAGCCAATGAAGCATGAAATATAGGACACAGTGACCTGCATGTGTTTAGAATGAAGGTGCCGTATATTTTACAAGGTATCCACACAAAGATTCACAATCCAACAGGTATGACTGCTTGAGAAGCTAAGCTAAAACAGTATCTCAAGGTTGTGGATGGTTGGATGAAATCAAGGTCTGTGACCCACTTTAGATGTGATCACCTGGTACTCAATATTATAAACTGAAAGTTATGTGACACTAATCACATGATGGAAGGAAAATCAGATACATAGAGAAGAACTGTTTTATCTACATCATTATTTCTTTCAGAAGCAATCTGCTTAATTTTTTTATAATAAAAAATGTGATAATTCAGACAATTAGAAATATTTGCTAGTTTTAATAAAGATAATACATCATACATAAAGGCAAAACAAATCTGTGATATTAATGCCATGACAATGCCTTTCAAACTATACTAATATTACATTTTGTGAAGTGAATTGAAGCATTTTTTTAATACTACATTATCAGAATCTTCATAGGGGCCCCGAGTGGCCGAGTGGTCTAAAGCGCTCACTGTTAAGGATCATTGCCGTCTCACCTGTCTGCTTGGGTTCGAGTCTTGGCCAATGTGGGTATGTGGGAAAGCTTGCCGATAGCTTCTCGTGGGTTGGTGGTTCTTTCCTGGGTTTTCCAGGGTTCTTCCTCCACCATTAATACTGGCCGCCATGTATAGCCTATCTTGTGCTGCAAAATGACGTTAAACCCTACAACAACAACAACAGAATCTTCATATACTTTCATGACCTTATTTCTACTGCACCTTATACAATGTACCTTTTTAATGATCACATGAAAGTCGGTGATACTGTACTCCCTCTAATAAAAAGAATGATAAACATCAAATAAATTAAGAACACAATCACACTGATACCTGATTGAAGTGAAACAAAATTGCACAAGTTCTGATGGCTACCATCTGCATGAGTTCTCATCAATATAATGCAAGATTATTTATGACATCCAATTAAAGTATAATGGAGGAGTAATTAAAAGTTGAGAAAGCATAGTACTAGCAGTTGCTGCATGAACATACAATAACATAAAGAATTCCTAAATGAGAACTGACTATGTACTGTTCTGAAAATATAAAGATGATGCAGCCAAGTTTATTCTCACAATGAATTTCGTGCACTTAATAGAAGATCTGTGTGCATGGGCAGGTGCTCTTCATACATGTATGTTAGTCTCAAGATAAACATGTATATCAAAATGAGCATTATTAAGATTTTTTTTATCTTTATTTTAATTTAAACTTTATTATTTTGTATTAGTTATCAAAGTAGTGGTTGTTGTAGCAAAATGTCATCCTAGATACATGAAGTTTTAAAAACACATTTTGAAGATAGATGCATGTTTGCAAACTAATAACCCAGTACAACAGAAGCCATCAGTCGCTTACAGTACACACAGTCAGAATCCAACCAGTTAGAAGTCGTGTATATTCAGCTTCATGACTGTGCCATTACAGCTTAGTGACTAAGCATGTGATTTGCATTTCAGTGTAAATTCAGTGTTTTGGTCATTTTAAACAGAAGCAGTTGTCATAAACTTACTTGTCAGTATGTTAAAGAATTACTTTTCCTTTATCACAATGGGATAAATTTATGCTGTTCAACTGAAGCTCAAGAAGGTGTGCCTCTCATCAAGTCAGTGCATAAGTTTGTTCAGATTTCTTTGAATAAAGTAAAAGCATACAATTATTGCAAATAAAGTTGATCAGCCTTATCTAAATATACATGTACTCAAGATACAAGACTGGGGGAAAAAATTTCATGGTCCAAATATATGACTGAAATAAAGATGAATGATTCTTCAAATGCATCTAAACATAAATCACATTTTGATGTCTCAGTCTTTCCATGGGTGGTTTTCTTTCAATGGCTATTTCAATGTCAATCAGTAACGTTGAATAATCCCTGCAAGGTGCTGTTTCCATCTGCATCACTGCTGAGGCACAGTTGTGATATGTAGCTATTTATCACTCCTACATGGAAAAAATAGAGGGGACTAAGCCCCCAGCTGTGAAGAGCAAGGAACTAAAAAATTTCATGACCTGTACCATAAGTAGTCTTTTGGTGAAAACCATATATCGAGCTGAATGAGAGTTCTGGAGAAGTGACAAAAAGATATTTTCATGATGTAACATTTTCATTTACGATCAACTAGACATCATAAAAAGTCTTCTGGTCAAAACCCCATGCTAATATTATGTTCTTTACAGGAATAGCAATAACAAATTTCAAGAAGGCTGCTACTGTGTTATACTGGACCTCAAACTGGCACCATTTTTTTTAAATTTAGGACTAACTAGACACCATGAAGTTTTCTGCGAAAACTACATGTTGATATGACCATCAATTCATGGAGTAGAAATAGCAAGATTTTCAGGATGGCTGCGGTGTTGGCATACTAGCTGTTAGAATGGCACCATATTCATACGACCATCCATTCAAGTTGAATAGACATGATTTTTAAGATGGCTGCTGTGATGGCCATACTGGATGTGTAAAAGCAGCACTATTTTAAATTAGGCCTAACTACCATTAGACCTCAGCATGAATGTGTTTGCAAAGTTCTCAAAGTAGTTTAGGACAAGTTGTAGAAAAGAGTCCAACAAAGTCTCACTTGCATTTGCACACCATTTTATGATACAGTCAAGTTTTGGGAACTGGCTGAAATTCAAAGGTTTGCAATTGGCTCATCATAACCAATCAGTTGATTCTAATCAGTTGGAGATATTTTCAGGTTGTTTTTTTGCCCCCATGGATAATATAATTTTCGGACACTTCATAATGGTTAAGTTCCTTATACCCTGAAAGTCAAAAGTTTACTAGCACATTTCTCATTGCTATCTCTTTGATACTTCACATGTGAAACAATGGATGAGAGAGATGTGGCTATCCATCCTGACAGAAACTGTCCAAGAAAAACTGAACAGTTTACAGTTTAAAAAAATGAAAAATTTAATCATTTATATCTGAATATGGAAAATAATAATTGAACACTGAGTGAAGCAACTTTTCTGAACAATCTTTGATTACTTTCATTAAATGAAAGTGCTAAAAAAGCTGACAGCCTGACACCCAGGGGCCCTCTAATTTTAGATAGGCCCATTCTGTACTCAAAGTGAGGTGGCCATTGGGCTTCTTGAAAAAAAATTAATTTTCCTAAGGAAACTCTGATCACGCTGATGAAATGTGTAAATGTATTTTCAAGATGCTGACATATCTGCCATAACATAGTGCAATCTAAATCAGATCACCATTGTCCTACGTGGAATTGAGATCTGATTTTAAGCAGATTGAAGCATGGCTTGTCATACTAAAAATACAATTTTGTACCCCCAAAGCCCACGACATGGCCGTGTTTTGAGAAAACACAATTTTCAGTAATCTTCAAAAAAAATTAAAAAAAACCCACCACTTTCACTATATACCCGTTTCATGTATAAATGGTAAACGGTCATGATTGGAGCTGATATAAAACTATCACTTGGGTACTTTAAATAGCGGCAATTAAAGGCAAAGAGGTCAGGTATAAACCACCATTTCACATGCTACTTAACTGGCTGACAAAAGCAAGTGAGATGTGTATGAAGGCTGCAGCGGGTGAGCCCATTGTGCTAATTTGCATAGGTAGGATCAAGAAGTGGAACAACCTATTATAGGTAAATCAAAGAGATGCAAGATGCACATACAAAAACAAAAGTTATTACATGTTTTTGCCTTGAATGATAATTGTGATACCATATGTATTACATTTTTTACAAGTTTGTGAACAGCAGCAACGTTTCTCTGAAGTCTAATTTTATTGCATATATAGAATGCAAAGCATGATCATTTCAGTTGTCAGAATCAGTGTTCCTTTTACCCTCATTTGTGCTTCAGGGACACCCAAAATTTTAATTTGACCCCCAAAGGGTGGAGAATCAATACAAAATAATACGTTTCTTAAAAGAAATATTACTGCAATCTTTAAAGCCTATGAATAAATTGTTAGTTTGCCTCTTTAATCTTTAAACATTTATTGATATGTATCAAATCAATGGCCATTTATTGTGATACAGTATGTATTAATACACGGCACAGGTTTAAAGTTACATCCCTATAGCTACATGGTGAGAAAATTTTTTGTCTTTTTTTACAATTATTATGTCTCCAGAAATTGTAAATAAAGTAAATTATAAAAATTCATATCAAGAAAAAGAAAAAAATATTTCTGATGAATTAGGTAGTTTTCAAATTATTAGTTGAATCATTTTCTAGAGGCAGTTTGGAGGAAAAGAGCAATACTTACCAAGATCAGCTCGTGTGTTAACAAACAGCTCATGTGGACAAAAACCACACAGGAAGTACTTGCAAACCTAGATACAGAAAAAAACGTAAGATTATTTTCAAGTCTGAAAGCAAACAAAATTTATTGAACACCATAAAACGTGTCTCTAATGGATACTCATGAGACCACAGAATTTCGTCCTTTTTGGACATGTGTTCTCCATATATGAAGGTTATAAATATGTAATGGTTAGGTTCACATTACAAGTAAATTTTTTGCCATTTTTCATGAAGCGACATTTACAGGATTCCTGCAATCTTTAAAAAATTTTATTCCATGACTTTTCCAAGACCCTTTTACTAAATTCAAGAGTACCTATTACGTAAATTTATGACCTCTAATACTTATCTAAACTATAAATGTAACACAAAAACATATTTTACAGCTGTCTTTGGGCATACTTCATCCTATTGGATAGGTCAACTCTTCTGAGTGCCCGGAGTACAATGATTTTGAATGGTGGTAAGATCCCTGGATGTAGTCTGACTGAAGTTTTAGGGGAACCTACTCTAACAAATCCATTATCAAAGTTAGGTAGGTTGGTAAAACTTCTGCATCAGCAAATGAAAATGTGACCGGATAATGCAAAATACATGTAACCAAGTTCCATGACTTTTCCAAAACTCTGAATGACTTAATGAAAATTTCAAAACTTTTCAAGGCCCTTAAAATGTTTTTCTTTAATTTACAAACTTTTCCAGGATTTCCATGACTGCATAAACCCTGCATTTAACACACTGCTAATATTGATATACAGAAGCCTATTTTATCTTTCAGGACATAATCATAAAGTTCCTAAATTCAATTTAAATCAAAGAAGAACACAGCCAACATGTCAAGTCCATGATGAAAGCATTGCTGTAAATGTGACTATGATCCCAAGGTCAAATGGGAGATAAAGCATGTCACAGAATTAATTATCTTTGCTTCATAATGATTCTTGCAATGTTTGCTAAAAATCGATCATGGGGCATAGGAAATCTAAGGAAATTACAACAATTTAATCCAAACCCAAAATTAAATTTTTTTTTACTGAGCCCAACTCCAAGGTAAACTGGAAAGAACAAGCATGTCAGAGAATGAATAACTACATAATGATTCATCCTAGGTATCAAGACAATCAAACATGGGTTTTACAAAAATATAAACAAATGGAAAAACTTTAACAACTTGAGTTCCTAGACATGAACGAGGCTTAGCTGACTGAAAAGAATTTCAAGGAATTCAAGACAAGACCATTTCTTCTTTTTAAATTTTGAAACCCTCTAGTAAAAACAAGATTTCAAATTAGCAGCTATGGCAGTCAAACTAGACACAAGATCAGTACTATGTTCATTTAGGACCAACAAGACATCCTTAAAAATCTCTGAAATCCCCATGTGAATACGACCATCCATTCAGGAGAAGAGGCGATAACATTTTAAACATGCTTACCAGTGTGGCCATGTTTGATGTCTGAACTGCATCATTTTCATTCAGGCCCAACTAGATACTGTAAGAAGTCATTTGGTGAAAGTCCCACTATTTAGCAATAGCAAGGTTTACAGAATACTGTCATGGTGGCCATTAAGGATGCAACGTTAACATGTGTAAATGGCTTAGTTTGGTTTACTGCCTGTAAATGTTCACAAAATCTGTAAATGTGTAAAAGAAACATGCAGGTGACTGTAACTGACACAGGAACAACCAACTAAATTATATACACCAGGGGTCAATCTACCAGGCAAAGTGGCAGACGAAGTTGCTAAACAATGTAAACTTTACATTCTTCTGTTAGGAAAGCGAAAATGATGTTGCCTTGTGATTTCTTTTAGACATACAGTGAGTGACAGTAGTTCCTGACTTCTGAGATGCTCCCTCACCCTAGCCAGGTAGTTCTGACAATATTGTGTTGTAGCACAAGGCAAAATGTACTGCATGTGGTTCTGATACCAACTGTACAAACAAACTCTTGCATATTCACACGCATGTTTCAATACCTGACTAACATTAGCCCTTTCCCAAGCAAATTATCACTGTCCAATTTCCACAAGTTACAATTTGATGATGAAAACATACCATCTTCTGTTTGCAAACTTAAACATCAATATGTAAATGGTAATTTGTGTTTTAAGAAAGGAATTGGTGAAAAGCACTTTCTAATTAAACCACAAAAAATGAAGATTTTAACTGCCATGTTTGCATTATTTTCTTTATAAAATCAGTCTGAAACTGTAAGTGAATATGTAATGGCAGACACTGCATTGTCTAGTAAGTAATTCATTAGACTGTCAGTTTTCATAAATCATTGGACAAAATGATAAAGGAAAAAATACACTTCATATAAATCAAAGTCTAAGTATTACGTGACAGATGATTTAGCTTAAAAATGTAATCATGTAGTTCAGAAATGTATGGGACAATGATATGTTGTCGGATTCAAAATGTGCTGTTAAGGATGTTTTCTGACATCACTCATTTCTGTGAAAATATAAAAAAGCAGTGAAACAAGTACTATTTAACCAATGAATGATGTTACTCCAGGTAGGCATGCAAATAATAAAGCCATAAATTTGCAATCCTATCAATGGATTGTTGCAATGAACTTAGCCCCTCTTTCTAAAACTAGATGCACTCACATGTCATGCATGGTGCCATATTTGTTCTTGGTAGTGTCAATTTGATTGAAAAAAGGGTCAAGTTCATTCAATATCAACTTTAATGTTTCGGTGTGTTGTCTATGAATAGTTACAGTAATGTTTAACAGGCAACAATGAAATTAAGACAAACAGTATATGAACTATCAAAACACATGTTACAGGGGTTGTTTCAAAGAAGCTTAAAAATCTTTTCATCTGCCATTTTAAAGTGAACTTTAAGAAAGTAAGAACAAAATTGTTTAAGTGGTAGTTGATTATGCATTTTTACTAACATGCAATTACAATACTGTAATCTAGTAACTCCTACCACTTAGAATTAATTACAAGATATAGTTGCTGTCCTTTTTTAAAGTCATATCACTAAAATACACTGAATTTATCTCCATCAAAACATACTTTCAAGTATGAATGCAATGGGTATGAATATGATAATTTTTATACACACACAAAATGTGTTTATAATAAAGATATAATGCAAAATTTTCAAACTGAAAAGAAAGTACTGCTCAAAACCAATGTTAAATGTAAATATGCATCCTGAGAAATAGAGCTATTAATTCAAATAAAAGAACAAAATGCCACATGCACACACAAACACACGCACATATATATATATATAAATACATTTCTTGCATTGCTCCCACTTCTGGAAATTCAAGTCTAGCTTGACTCCTGTATATGACATCTTTGCTTAAGATGCTTGTTTTGTAGGAACTTTATTTCTTTTCCTAAAGCAAATATTTACGATTTCCTCATTGAATGTGACATCACTAGGAAAATATCACATGTTAATGAGAATTAAATACAGCATACATTATACAACATCCAACTAAAAGCATGCCATACGCATGTCCAGACAGTGCATCTGGTATCAAGTTTTTCATCATGTACATACATGTCGTAGAAAATGAAATCACTATAATCCTAGATCAGGGGTCAGTTCACATAGCGTGCCACTTTTTTCCGGATTAATTATAAAATGAATGAGTACGTGCCACCAGTAAGAAAGTAACACTGTTAAAATCAAGATTTTTGGCTGCCCTTCATGTGCCACACAAAACCTCTTGACATGCCACCTTGTGGCACACATGCTGTAGATTGCTGACCCCTGTCCTAGATGTTGTACTAAAAATGTCCCGTATATTAACCAAGATGTCTCTAACAAAGTAAACTTACCATAATATAAGGTGAAGGCCATACAAAACACAAAACAATCGCAAGATGAGTAAGGCAATGCACATACATACTAGCTGTTTGTTGTTCATTAAAACTGCCAGGCAGATAGGTGCAAAAGATGCATTTCTAATCATTTCAATTAAATGGTCTTGTTTGGTTGTTGTAAAATATATACACAATCAGACATTTTTGTAAATGTTGCTGCCCTAGTGGCTATATTGGATGTTCAATGGGCACTACTTTCATTTACGACAAAGATGACATCACAAGAAGTCTTCTCGTGAAAACTCATTGTCAATATTACTTTCTGTATAGTACTAATAGTAACTGGATTTTCAAGAATGAAGACAAGGTAGGCATACTGGCTGTCATATTCACACCATTTTCATTTAGGATAACTAGACATGACAAGAAGTGTTTTGGTCAAAACTTAGAGTCAATATGACCATCCATCTAGGTGGTATAGCAATAACTAGATTTTCAAAATGGTCACTGTGGCAGGTCAGGTCAGCTATCATTTTCGTTTAGGATCAACTAGACATCAAAAGAAGTCTTCCAGTAAAAACCACATGTCAGTATCACTTTACCCTTAGAAAGAGTCAAGATTTTCAAGATCACTATCTTGGTGGCCATATTGGCAGTCAAATAGGCACTGTTTTCAATTAACTCTTTCACCACTAAGTAACTACAAGGGAAAGACTACCATTCAACACTAAGTAACTTTCAAGATTTCAATAAATGTAAACAACATATTTTCAATGACTTGTATAAATTTCATTTCTTGTGATAGGAATACATATTTAGTACCATTGTAAAGAAGACAAATTCAGGTTTCTAAAAATATTCTCATAAGCAAGTTTAGTCTCACACAGATGATTATACTGGTAAATCAAAAGGTAAGTTAAAGGTAAATTTCACTGTATTCTCTATAAAATGTTGAATAAAGTGTTTAAAGAGTAATAAGTGGTCTGTCTTTGATCCATTGTGGTGTTCTTACAAATCATGGCTCGAATAAATGCAATGTTATCTCAAAATTCAAGAAAATCCAATGGTGTGTTGACGATATTCCTACAGGTATTTAAAACCTGAAGTATACAAGGTTTTATGTTCATTTCAATGGAAATAAATATGAAATACGTTTTGACTGTGAACCAGATATTTTTCTGCTTGGAACATATTCTGACTTGAATTGCCGATGACAGTGGTCTAATATGAATCTTATTTTGTGCAGTTTGTCACCCTGAAGATTTTGAATGGTATCATCACTAAAATGCAGATAGTGTTTTACCTAGACAAACCTGTCACGTAACATAATTTCTCCGAAATTTGATCCAACAAGCCAGAATTTCTCACTTTTCATCCAATACTGTTCATCTGTCAAATTTCATAACTTCCATTAATATCAACAGGCCATAAAATGCCTTTATTTCTGATAACGTGACATCAGTCCAAACACCGTTGTGTTGATTTGGGTCAGTCTCTCGCTTCAGGTGTGCGTTGGTATTTGTAAATCTTGCTATTTCTGAAAACACATAGTTGCTATAAAATAGCTGAAAATATTCAAGGGTTGTTCCTGATCCATCAAATACTCATGTTGGACCTACACGTTCGGAAAATGTGTGAATTATTACGCTCCGATGGAGATTTTGTCCACTGACAAAATTCTGGTGTCTCGTACACATCGGCAAATTCAAAACCTTCAAATTCCTCGTCAACACTATCGCCAACAATATCACACCATTCTTGTCGTATACGTTCCCTCTCTTCTTGATTTATCTTTACAAGATCAAAATTGCCGATATGTTCAATTATTTCGTCCCCAGAAAATTCCGATTCATCACCAGATGAGTCTGCCATTTTGGATGTACTTAGGCAACTTTGAAGATTTCCATTTATAGATCGGAAACCCCCCCCTTCTTCTAAAGAACCTACCTTAAAGTCCAAATGTATCCAAAAAGTATGCAAATGAATCAGTGTACGAATTAAATATTTACTATAGGGGAATCCCAGACATTGACCAATCAGAGAATTAATCACCAAAACGAGACAAGTATGTGAGACTGGAATACCGGTCTACAGTGTTGAGTGGGAGTTATTGTTCCAGGGCCACTTTACTGGTCTGTAGTGTTGAAAGGGTCAAGGACCAAGCAGATATCGTAAAAAATCTTTGAGTGAAAATCTCATGTTAATATGAATTTCCATTAAGGAAGAGAAGGAAAAACACGATTTTCGTGATAGCTGCGTGGCAGTCATATTGGTTGTCCAAATGGCACAATGTTTTATCTGAAACCAACTATACACCACAAGTCTTCTGATGAAAACCCCATGTCAGTATGATTTTCCATTCACAAGGAGTAGCAATAACATGAGTTTCAAGAGGATGGCTTTGGCAGATATATTTAATGTGTGAACAGCACCATTAAGGACAAACTATTTTCAAAGCAATCCTCCAAACAGTTTCAGAGATGTAGCGATAAGCAACTTGTGTTAATGGACAGAGGTATTATGGACGATGGATAACAGGCTCTCCCATCAGCTCTTTTGGTCTATGACTTGCAGAGATAAAACTGTTAATCTAAGTTTTCCATGACTGTGCCCTTAACTAAAAGATGATGCCAAATATGCATGTCACTAAATGATTTGTTCTAGCCTCATAATGATTCATCCAGCATATATAAACAACATCAAGATGTTTTGTAAATATAAAAAATGAAAAATACATCAAACAAAACCAAATGCAAATCTTCTCTGACTGTGCCCTTCACCCAAAGATCAAAGTGAGGATAAGCAAGTGTATTAGAATAAATTGCCTTAACTTCATGATGAGAAGCTCTCAAGTGATTTAGAAAATGAAACACTATGAACCAAATCCTGAATCCTAATTTTCTATGATTGGGATCTTGACCTCAAGGTAAAATATGCAAGCAAGCAGGTCACAAGTAATTGTTTTAGCTTCATAATCATTGATGCCAAGTATAACAAGAATCTATCAAGTGGTTTGGGAAATATATACAAATGAAGAATGTAACAAAAGCCTTAACTGTTGCCAATGATGCCTGGCAGCTTAAAAATGACTTGCATGTCTTGCTACCCACTAATGTGGTGGTGTCAATAAAATTTTCCATGGATTCAGGCAAAAAACAGTGCATGCTGTACAACCAGAATAGAACTTTTAGACCAACACAAATGCAATTCATCATCATTGTTTTCACAGACACTATAAAAACATATTATAGTCTACTAGATTAGCTTTTCCCTGTTATTTTGGCATATATTCAATAGCTGATGTTATTCAGGCATGTTGTGTTTATTACTCACAATATAACTAATATACATGGTTATTGCAGGAAAATGCTCATAACGAATAATTACAACAAACTATTGTTGAATATACATTACTGTAATAGTTCTGACTTACTTCGGAGTTTGAGTGTATTTCAGTGTTTCTAGTAACCTGTTACAGACTATAAGTATGTAGAACTTTCCAGAAATTATGCAATAAACAGTAATCCTGTGGAAATGAAAGAATCGAAGGCAGCTACACAAATAGTCAATATGGTCATTGTTAAATTCAGCAAAAAGAGAACAAATGCTAACAATTATTGGAAAGAATTATAAAACAGAGTGCATTCTCAGGGATCGTCCTGGGCTTTACCAATGTTGCGAATTGCGATTTTTTTCCCTTATTGGCAACAAAATATATCATCTGGCGATTTTTTTGGCGACAGCTTTTTGGCTCTTTAATTTGTACATACAATCATGGATTTGGAGTGGAGAAATTTGAAGGGACCACGAAAGGAAGCCACAAACTTGGATACACAATGCACTGGAATCTACCAGTTACATAAACAAATCCTTTGTTCGTATTGACAAACCCATCTTTACAGTGCATTGTTACATCATAATCCACTTATGTTGACATCTGGCCCGAGTACTATATGATGTGATACACTCAATCATGCTACTGGACTATACCTACAATTCACCGACCTCTGAAGACACGAACAGAAACAACTACAAATAATTGAACAACGGCTAATCCTTCTGTTGTTTATTTTAAATATACCAATAAAATAGTTTTGCTGAAACTTTAGAGAAAACTGATTATCTTTAAGTACCGATTGCTGTGTATAAATACAAAGCAAATGGAAAAAATCTCAATCAGAATTATATACTGTCAACAGTGCAACTTTAACATGGGTAAACATAAGTTAGACGTTGTGTGTTCATCGTCTCATCCTAAGAGTAAGTTAACAAAATTAACAGCATTTTGGATTTCGTGCAAATTCATCAGACAATACAGTCACTGAACCTGATGTTATACCTGACAGTCCAACATCATCTACATGTAGTGATGGTAGTAATGCTTCAAGTGCAACACTACATCATGATGAACGGGTCAAAAGTTCCCGAAAATTTCTCGACAGCTGGAAACTTGAGAGTCCGTGGCTGAGATATGATACAAAGTTAATGCAGATGTTCTGTGATACATGTATCAAGGCACAAGTCGTCCATTCATTTACAACTGGCTGTGATATTTTGAAGAAGGAGTGTCTCATCAAACATGAATCCAGGCGGGGTAAGTAATATCTGTTAATTTTGTTCATTCATCTTTTACTTTTGCCATCAAATCCCGTGTTACAACTCCTGGGACTTAAACTACGCAACAAGAAAGAGCAAAACAAGTTTTACATAATTGAAAATGATTTATTTCTCAAAATACAGAAGAAAAAGAATTAAATTCACTTACAGCATAGTGAATGAATTCTTATTTCCTAAAAGTCCTTTCAATTCAATACTTCCAAGAAATCCGAATACGTTCCAACGAAAAATGCCCCTTCTGTGTTTAAGTTTCAAAAGTACAGAAAGATTTCCAAAGAATTCAAATAGTTGCTGAATAAATTTATTTAATACTGTACAGTTATTCTAGCGTGTCATTCAAAAAATAAATCTTTTCACAAACCAAGCTGGGAGATTGAATCCGAAAACACACAGATGGGGACCTACCATCAGGAATTTTTTTGTGGCATATTTAAGCATTGTCTTCACTAAATATTAACCGATTTTTCGGGTTCAATACACGTGAAATTCTCAAAGGACACACCGTTTCTCCCTGTGGAGTGCGTTATTCACACACCCCCACACCCCACACATGCCCCATTTGATAGTCTGGTCAGCTGTGCCGAAACTGCACAATAAATGAAGGTTAGACTCAAGCCTCTTCGACAGACTTCAAAAGAAACCATCAGTTCTACAGTGAGTAAAAGCACTAGCAATTGATTGACAAATAAACAATGCCCATTTTTGTTATAACTAGCAATGCCTAAAAATGGGTGTGAATTTATGTTAACAGTTCAAATGTGGTCTCAAGCTACCATACATGTGATAACAATTTCCCACATTTTATATCCCACCTTATTTCCTTATTGTTAACTCATATAGACCTTCAACACTGCTTACTAAACAACATATTTATTCCGAATTAGTTTTTTGGGGGCACATATGCTCCGTAATATGTTTCTTCATTCCTTCTTTTAATTTCATGATGGTAATTAATGCTTATATATATGGTACATTAATGCCAGGTGTTGACTCATGTAAGTTTCATTGGTGGGAATAGAGATCCTAGTTTGCTTATCGAGAAAAAATCTACAGCATTCAGTGATCATTCTTGGGATTTAGGAAGCAATTCACTAAAAGCAAAGCATGTAAAGCGCGGCAAAAATAAATTTCTGAACTCCTGGTTGACAGAGATGTACTTTGTGAAGCTAGCCATAAAAAAAAAGGGGGGGGGCATTTAATTCCAAAATGCATGAAATTGACGGTCGCATTATATGTCACTTATCTTACATTGCAAAGTACGATCATAGGGTTTTAGTATTAAAATGTCATTAGCTAAAGTTCCTTACAAAACTATTATTTGAAAAATAATATACATAATATAGATTTGCTTTAATACCTGATGTTTCTATTAAAAAATGAGAGAGAGATCGAGAGATCAGGAAAGTAGATATTTTACATTTGATAATGCATTTATTTCAGGTGGCAACAGTCATACCTATGCACTAACAGTGATACGGGATGCAAAAACCATGGAAGTAGTGTAAAACAGTCATGCAATGATTTATTTTGTAATATTATGGCTGTATTGCTTGTTGTCAATAAAGTAATAACAATCCAATTTTTTTTTCAATTTTCATTGCAATTTACATTAACAGACTTGGAAAAATATTCACTACTTGTGCTGGCGACATTTTTTGAAAATTGGCGACAAAATATTGAGGTTGGCGATTGTTTTGGCGACAACTTTTTGAAAGCCAGGACCATCCCTGCATTCTACAGCCAATTAAATTTAGCAATGCATCGAAAATGGGTGCATACCGAAAATATATTCATCATCCTTTACATCCTGTTATTCAAACAGCAATTATTTGATGTAACTATTTCATTCCAAGTTAGAATATTTCTAATAAAATACTTTTTTGATTTAATATTATCAGCCGAGTTTCATTTGCTCACAATCCAAACAATTAGTAGAACGATAATGTTGTCATGATATATTTCACACCTCCGTTAGCAACCCCGCATGGCCTATTTTCAATTGCAACTTTGTTTGGATCGATGCTAAGTTATGTGATTCAAAAATTAAATGAAATTACTTCTTTATCAGTCCAACGTATTTCACTTTTCTGATCTGACGGAGCGAGATTACGACCTCGTCCCATTAATTCATCCAACATTTGTGCAAGGGCTTGTGTCGCCATTTTCGTCCGTTCTCTGTATTCAGTAATAGACTGGTTTTGCACATGAATAATTTTGGTTTTCCCTTTATGGATGTGAAATGGAACGGAAAACGGAAAACGCTCTGTCTAGACACCGGATTGCCCCGAAAGATTTGGTTGTTTGCTTTCTAACGACCGTATTACTTTTTTTTTTTTTAATGACCTCTACCCGATAGAAGTTGTATATTCCACTTGGGCCTCTAACAGAAATTAACATTATACCAATGACATTAACCATTAAACCTACACTGTAAAGTAAATTGTCCGTAGGTTTAACATGGAATGGCATTATCGCCTCAATGGGTCAAAAGTTTAAAGCTTCAAAGAGTCGAAAGTTTATAGCCTCAAATGGGAAATTAACACTACGTCGCTGGTTTGAGGCCACAGTTACGCTATATGCAAACATATGCGTCAAAGAATGTATGGCCCAAAACGGGAATGTTAATGCTAAATTTTACCTTTAAGTCCAACACACCCTACAATCTAGCCACCGCTTTTTGATTACTATCCAAACACAAACCCTACAATCTAGCAACCGCATTTTTTTTTTTATTAATATCCAAAAACAGACCCTACAATCCAATGAAAAGGGTAGGAGTGTTTATACACACACCCAACAGTTACATACACACAAACTTACTATCACACACAAAGGGTAGGAGACACAGTACTATACCTTTACAAACCTACTATCACAAAAGAAGGTGTAATGGGTTTAAAGTTTCAATTTTTATGGAGAAAAGACAAAAAGACATACACAACACATATGCAAAAGCAAATCTGTGGCGAATATGATTAGTATGTCTCTTTTCTACAAATCTGTGTGACCCTAAAAAGGGCCGTTGGGGTTTGCTGACTAAAGTCATTTCAACACAAGCAGCATCATTAGTAGTGTAGTGGGGTACTTTAGCGTCAATGGGAAAATACATTACAGACCCCCCCCCCCCGGGGAACTAGAGCGTCACGATTTTTGGCGTCAAAAAATCACCCTGGGGTACTTTCGCGTCAATGGGAATTTTGTATAGGGAACCACAGCCTGGGGCACTTTAGCGTCAACGGGAATTTAGTATAGGGACAACAGGAATGGTACAGGTAGGGTGACGTGACGGTACTGCACATTGGCAACAATGTAGCAATGTAGTACCGTGACGTCATGCCACCTGTGTCATTTCTATATACAAACACGAATCATTCGCGTTCGTGTCAGTTAATAGTATAGTAGAGTATGCTCTATATATTAGCTTTTTTTTTCCATTTTAGGCAAAGTGAGAAGAAATATCTTTTCGAGGCATATGAAGTGGCCCTGAAAAGGGCCTTTGGGTTTTTGTCTTCTATTTTCTCCACTTCTTTAACCAGTTTCTCACTTTTCCAATGATTCCTATCTTCTTCTTCTTTTTTTCATCCTCTGGAATCCAGTCCGGATGTCCCATTGATCTAAATTTTTCCTGTATTTTCATCCAGTTGTTGTTCAGTCTCTCAAAGTCCTCTTTTCTCTTTACGTTTTCTTTGTCCTTCCTCTCTTTTGACCAGGTGTCTTTGATTTTCCTCACTTCTTCGTCCATCACCTTTCTCATGAGGTCTTCTGCTTTTTTTAACTGGTCTAACCCCCAATGGACAAAAGACCACTCTGTCAAATGGAATATCTCTTGCAAAAAACACCTCACTTTGATGACAACATCAAGGGCCTACTTCAACGTCCCCACTCTTACATATTTAGGATCGATGAAGCCTCTTAATTTCTCTACTTCCTCCTCTATCATCCTTTGTATTTGATCCCTGGCTACTTTCAGGCTGTTCGAAAAGTCTAGACTGCCTGGGAACCTCCATTCCTATTGAAGTCTTTCTACCACATAGGCTCCATCCACCATCCAGAACCAACTATGTCGCAATTCGTTAAACAAGTTCATGTTGCCAGCCATTTTTTATGTTCTGTGTAGAATGGCGCGAATGTCCTGTGTCCATGGATTAAAGTCGCCTATGCACTGAATGCTTCGCGACTGATTATAGCCCTGGGCTGACTGACTGATGGATTATAGTCGCATATGCACTCTGTGCTTCGCGACTGGTTATAGCCCTAGGCTGGGCCCTCGGAGGTGTGGGTATGGTGCCACCACTGCCTCTCCGAGCCCTAGGCTGGGCCCTTCGAGGTGTGAGTATTGTGCCCTCACGTCCTCCTGGGGGTATGAGTATGGTGCCATCATAACCCCCTAGTTTGCATTCAGATCACAGTACCTAGCAGCGAGCAGACACGTCCGTAGCGAGGCAGAGGCGGAAAGAGAACCGGAAGGGAGGCAGCGCAGAAACGGCACGAAAGGGCCAACGGGACAGCCATCCAAGGCACAACCAATAACAGCCACAATGCGCCCCGGCCCAACGGCAAGGCCGGTTTTAGTGTCAAATCAAGTCCCAGTAAGACCTACCTGCACGGACAAGCGCAGCAAGACCGGAAAAACACCAAGGCAAGACAAGGGCAAACCCAGGAAGCCCTATTTCCTTCCGAACAAGCAAAATAGGACAACGAAAATAAAGAAGAAACCAACCCAAGAAGGAAAATAAAGAATACAGACAACGTGCAGCAAAAAGGAAAATAAAGAAGACACAAATTATACGCGTCTGGAGTCTATCCTCAATCGACAGACAGAAACAGGAAAATGTACAGAGAAAAGATGTACATTGCCTCTTAACAACAATTAATACGTATGGTTCCGAGCGCAGAGGGAGCTTGAGTGGCCTCATCATCCCAGTTTTCAGTCTGAGGGATAGTGAAGACTTGTTCTCTCTGTCTTCTCCTATGCCAGACCCGGGGATGGTGAGGTCTCTGCGGCTCCCACTCTTTCCGCTGTCTCTCCAACTCCTCCAAGGCCTCCTGCTCCCAATTTTCAATTTGAGGGACAGCGTCTCCCGGTCGTTGTGGTGCTGGTAATGGTTGTGGTACTGGTAGTGGCTGCGGTGCTGGTACTGACTGTGGAGGTGTCCTCACCTCAGGCTTCACCTCACACTGAGGCCTCATGATCAGGTGTGGCAGGATCCTTTCCTTTCTTTTTCTTCTCCTCCTCCTCTATTCTGTCTTTCTCCGCTATGGCCTCCATAGCCACTTCGTCTAAAAGACGCCTGGCATACTCCAGGTGCATTTGGAGCTCCAACAATTTGGCTAATCTGCTGCTCATCTTCATTGAAGCTGACTAGTCAACAATGGTAGCCAGACTGACAATTGTGCCGCTTTATATTCCTGGAGCACGGACGTGAAGGAAAACATCCCTGACACCAAAATTTACAATACTACTATTACCAGCACATGAAACGCGCGGACCTAAAAGAAGCACTCACGTTGACTTTTTTACTTTTTTACTTACAAACACAAACATGCACGATTTGACAAGACAGAGAAAACAAAGGGTGGATTTTTTACTGACAAGAAACGAAGTGCTTATAGACACACTTCTATTTATTTTTCAAAATTTTAAACGTTTTGGTAATTGAATTAGTATCTCTTTTCGAGAGTATTGGGTAGACCTGAAAAGGGCTGTTTTTTGTTAACGGGAGTAATGGCAATCTTTTTTACTGTCTAAGATTGCGTCCCCGTCTGGCGGCAGGCTTTCCTATACGATACGGTCTGCTTCTGCGGAAAGAGAAAGAGAATTTCTTGGTGTCTACTCGACAGTCCACAAAATCTCTGTCTGGTTCTTGCTGTTGCTGCTGTTGTTGCTGCTGTTGTTCTTCTCTTTGCTTGTTCTGAAGTCTGTACTTCTCAGTCCATTCTTCTTGTTCTTTCTTAAGTTCCTCTCTGAAGACCTCTTCTATTAAGTCTTGGGCTATAGCTAACATCCTGACATTCTCTGTCTCTTCAGGTTTAGGTATCAGCTTTAGCCTGACACGATGTAAACTGACGTAAGCTTCGTTCAGCTTGGCTAGTCTGGAAGGCATTTTCATTGGTAGACGAGTCAACCATGGATGACCAGACTGGAGACCAACCCGCTTTATATGGTTCAAACGCGGACGCGATAGAAAACATCCCTACTCGGTTTTAGTGTCGGAACGCTATAATAGCCCATGTCATGGTGAGGGATAGAGAGAAGTCAAAGAGCATATATTCACAGTGTTTTTTGAAAACAAACGACAGACACATTTTTTCAAAACACTACATTCTTTATTCAACCAACAAGTAACAAGTAACAAGTAACAATAACATCAAACAAATTATTTTTGACAAGGTTGACAACGTTGTGAAATCATGTGAGATTTCCATTGATGGATGTCATGAGGCCATTGATGTACACTACGTTTCCTAGCTAAAGACAAAAGATAACCATAATGGTCACAAAACCATCGATCTACTTTCTCATCGTTTCTAGAAGAGTGACGATTAAAATAAGTCACTAAATGTTCTAAAGGATATCCAAGACTGCGTTGATGAAGAAAATGCACACAATATTGTCCACACACCATTGAATCTGTGCCTTTTAATTTCACATTATTGTATGGTGTCGTCTGGGCATTTCTTCTCATAAAGTCAATGATATCGTCTTACAAAGGGGGTAATCCATACGAATCAAAATATTCCACACAATACTCTTGAGGGAAGTAGACGGCAATCCAGTGAGTTCCTGGGAGATGACTTTTGTCCGTGATGATGACATAAGCTTGATGGTCTTGAGGTTTGCGATGAGGTAGTTCATCTTTAGCGCACACGACAGGATTCCAAGAGGCAGTATACGAACTATTGTTCAAAAGGTAATAAAGTTCCCAGGTATCCATTTTTTGTTTTGTTGTTTTTTCACAGGTAAAGATAAGTCATCAATTCAATTCTGACTTTTTGTTTGAAACGATCTGTCAAGTAGCCGTTTCTTCGCTTCGTCTCCGCACTCTGGGCTAAGAGAGATTCGATGCGATAGATCTCTAGAGTAGACAACGGTAGGCAGGAATGATCACGCAAGCCTTTATACCACTCATGCAACACTGCTTCTTCCGAGATGAGACTCCAAGCGTCGTCCAGATATTCGTCCAATTTTTCTTCTTGACTCATCATCATACATTTATCGTGTTGAATTTGACTGGGATGATCGTTTTGACATCCATAACAATATTTCTTGGTCAATTCCGTAATTGTGTTCGCCAGGTGTTTGGCAAAACAGGACACTAAATGTTGTTCTTGTTCTGGCCATCTGGACTTGACTACTACCTCGTCCTCTTTGTCTTGGTCTTGGGGTTCTGTTTTCACGCTATCCTCCCATTCCATGCCCAAAGATTCTCTATCGTTCAATGAGGGATAGGAGTCTTCCATTGTGTCTAATAGTCTAGAAGGACTTCTCTCAAACTGTTGATTTCTATCGTATTATCGAATTCGGCATACAAGATGACGTTGACCGTCTCGGTGAGAGCTTCTGCAAACTGAAGTTCCACACGCAGTTGACCCGATTTTATAGGGTGGAAATGTCACTCGTCGCTGCCTTGGTCTGGAGTGAAATCAAAGGTCCACAAAGTGTAACCTCCTACATAATTTTCGTACGAAATACCGAGACTGGTGTTGGTTCCTAGTTGTCCGGTAGCTTCGTACAGGGACAAGTACGATCTCAAGTAATTGTTCTGGGCAAAGTTAGGTTCGAAGGGTCTGGTACACAAAGTCTTGCCATTGCGACTGACTTCGATCTTCGACGCTCTGTAGTGCTTAAACTAGAAAGGATTTTGATCGTGGGCTCCGTTTAGGGCTGCATTACTGACGATGCCAACGATTAAACGTTTGGGTAACTGTCCTTGGACCAGGTGATCTTCGATCTTGGATCGGAGTCTAGCAGCAACGGTGAATGTTTTCACTTTTACACGTCGTATCGGATACTTGGAGGTCGATCCGCTCAATGTTTGACTGATGTCGTTTCCCGCTTTTGGTAACACTTCTACGCGACGCACGTAAAGTCTGGCTTCTTGGATGATGGTTTTGTACTCGTTGGCATGAGCCATCAAATGGAAAGCGGCACTGCTGCGATTGAGTCTCAGGCGAATATCCACTCCGTTCAGCAAATACTTGTCTTGCAACCACATGTCCAAATGCAAACGATCCATCAGTTCTAAATTACGACCTTGCAGGATTTTCCTTCGACGGTTGTTAAAACCCACATTGTAAGGATTGTCTTCGGCTGTCAGGGCTGTGTCGTTAAACGTGTCTTCACCTGCGGTGTCAGGTTTCCATACCACGCAAGCATCCAGATAAGTGTTCTTGGCCTCTTTTCCGTACGTCAAGATATTTTCTAGGTACGCTCGGTAAGGGTAAGTATCCATACTGCTGCTGACCAGTTTGTTATTCAAGTACAAATCCATTTCGCTGAACAAGGAATGCATGAAATTGTTGACGGGAGCTACTCTGGCATCGGCTCCCGGATTGGTGTTGTCGGTTTTGATCACTTTCAGTTTCAGATACAAGTAACTGCTATTCAGATCGATGTAATCTTCCGGTTGTCCTTTGATTTCAAACTCGATGGGAGCTGAATCCGTCAAAGAGGAGACGGATGAAATTCGACCCATTGGGATTCTTGCATCGTCATCATGGTGGGTGGCATGGCAAACAGATCCAGTTCCGACTTGGAACAAGCACAAGACTCTCGGTGCATCATTTTCTGTTTTTTAATAATCAAAAACGTCTAACTCTCGGACAGTTTTTCTTTTCTTAGTCTTTCTAGCTGTAGGGGTGTGAAGTCCTCTGAAGGGGTGTTTTCGTCGTCTTTTTCTGCCTTGTCCTTGCTGTGGCGTCAGGGAAGCAGGAATATATGACTCGGCATTGCCCATGGCATTTATAGCAGTTTCTCGCCGACCCAAAATGTCTTTGGGCGTTTCAAGCAAAACATTTTTGCCTGCTCTCAAGAAAGCTTCTTTGGGGTTTTGTTTGTCAATGACATTTTGGATAAATTCCTTGCCGTGCGTTAACGCGGCATCTTTTAAGGCGTGCAATACCCGTGTCACCATCGGTTTCAAAACGGGAACCACTTTACCTAAACCATGTCCTCGATGTCGAGCGACTCCTTGGTACACAGGATACATGACTGACAAAAAGTTAGAGTAATCGTTTTCGAAAATGGAGTTTCACTGTGACTTTCCCTTTGGTGAATGGAATATCTTGTCCCAGATCTCCTTTTATAGTAATGTTGACAGTGTCGAAATACGACTTACTGACGGGAAAATAGTGAGGATGTACAATTTCGCGGTGAACGCGATAGGTGTTTCCACCTTCCTCGTCAGCAGCCGTAACAGAATCCACTTTGAAAAGAATGACACCCAGTAACGGTACGGAGGTGTGTCCCACCACGTTGTACTCCACCACATCGGAGTACACAAACATCAAATTCAGTCCTTGGTTCATTTCTACAGGGAATCGAAAATATTTCGCAAAATCCAAGTTACCGGTCACGGCTGGTATTTCGTTTCTCATCTTGATCATCTTGGGGTCTCCACCCAAAATGTTATACAATTCAGGACAAAATGTAATGGCCAATACTTTGTCCTCTGAAAATTTCATCATTAGGCGACGAGCTATTTTGTGGTACTCGATCGTGACACTTCTTCTTGCTTTCTCCAAGGCTTTACAAAACATGAAATTGAACCTCTCAGCAATGGTGTTCACCAAATGTTGACCACTAAAATAATAGCCTGCAGGAATTTTCAAAAAATAAGTGGTTCGTTTAGTTTTGGGGTCTTGTGATTTCATAAAGTCAGCTACACTAGTGCGTTCATCCATGGCTTGTTGCACTTGTTCGTCATAAACTTCTACCGTGAAAGTGTTTTCATTTTCGACGATGTTTTTGATTTGTGTAGGGTGAATCATTTCCGCTAAAGCCACTTCCCAATGGGCTTCGTGATTCATTTGGATGGCTTGAGGTAATCTGGCCGTGTAACAGCACAAAGTGTTATTGGGAAACACCTCCATGGAACTGTCATTGGGTAACGTTAAGTAAAATTGGTTGTTCATAATTCCACAGTTCTAGTGTCTGAGGAGCCACTGGAAGTCAGAGGAGTGTCTAAAAGAGGATTGTTGTGATTGGATTGGTGACTAACGTTGGACGCAAGACTCCCGTTGTTGTTGTTGTTTCCCTTAGAGGAATATTTCAGAGACGGATTGCGAAGAAGGTAACCAATGCAACTGCTAGGTAAAATAGTCCACAATTGTTTGTCTCCTTGTTGCAAACTCAAATTGGCAATGGCAGCACCGATGACACAATACACCACAAAGATTTGGCAGAAAAAGACGATTTGCGTTTTAGGCACACGCTCTCCACACCACACTCACAAGGGTTGCTTTTGTAGATCTTGCAGAGAAGAACTGGGCGACGGAGTGGTCACTGCAGTAGCTGAAGCTGTGTTGAAGGGCATGATGGTCACTTCTTTTTATAGTCAATGAGTTGCGAAGCGTCGATCCAAGAGTCAAAACTGGGAGGATATCCTTTCCAACGTACTTTGACTTCTTTGACACGTCGTTTTCCCACTTTTCGGGTTCTTCGATCGAGAATGCTTTCGATCTCGTACACGTCGTCTTCTTTTTGGTCACACGTTGTAACTCGGGCAAGTAAAACGTTCCTTTTAACACTTCTCCGTTCTAATTTATAGACGGGAGGATGACGGCCACGCACACGTTCGGTGACACGAAACAATTCGGTGGTCCAGTTGGGTAAGTAACCTTTGTCGAAAGTGCGTTTGGTTTTGCCAATGCGTACCCAATCTCCTGATGCCAACACTCCACCTTTCTTGGGGACAGTCACTGTTGGGGACGTACCAAACAGACGCTCGAAGACGGCCACTTCGTTGTCAGCAGTCACTTCTTGGGGGGCACGCCCAATGCTCCGATGGTAAGATTGGTTGTACGATTGGACGAGGTGCGGAAAGACGTCGATGTACTTGAGAGTATGTTGATGCGTAAAATATTTCCACATGCGTTCTTTCAAGGTGCGTTGAAAATGTTCCTCGATGCTAGATTTGGTGTCGGGATTCTCGGCGGTAAAAAAATGAATGTCACGTCTCTTCAATTCTTTTTGGAAAGCTTGGTTCAGAAATTCGGTGCCTTTGTCAGTTTGCCATTGAAGAGGGTGACGCCCGCTTTGTTTCAACACCAGTTGGAGGGCTCGCACTAACTCACTGCTCGATTTGGAAGTCAATGGTACGACCCAAGCAAATTTGGAAAAGACCTCGATGACACAAAATAAATATTTGTAGATACGACTGTAGGTGGCCAAATGAGAGACATCGGCTGAATCGGCTTGCCATTGGTGATCGATATCCTCTACCTGGGTGCGACTTCTGGAAAATTTTCGTCGAATGGGTTTGTGTAAGGTGTACGTGGCTTGTTCTTGTAACCATCGTTGCACATGAGGTAAACGGACACTTTTCAGTCGAGTTTTGGCAGCACGATACAATTTCTGAACTCCTCCGTAACCTGCGGAATGGACTGGATCATAGTAAATGCTGGCTAACACCTTCTGCATTTTTTAATAAGTGATCCACTCTTCACTGATGCTACTCTGAATGGGACGAGAGGGTGGTTTAGAAACGGTTTTACGTGTCCGATGTGCCACGGGTGTAGAAGTGGAAGGTAGTGGTGGTGGTGGTAATGGGATGGCTTTGGTCTTCTTTTCTTTTTTCACTTCTGGTTTCCCTTCTTTCTTTTTCACTTCTGTTGAAGGAGGAGTGGACATCATCTTTTTAACCCAAGCTTTAAGTTCTTATCGTTGGGGTGTAGGGGAAGGGGTCAAAAGGGACGCTGCAATCTTACTAGGGATGGGAGCTGCTGACGGTGTTTGAAAGACTTCTCTTGCCTCTTCTTCCTCAGGCAACCGTGGGGCTGCCTCTGTCTTGACCACTGGGAGTGGTAGTGGTTGTGGTGGTGGTGGTGGTGAACTTTTCATCAGAGCCTTAAAATCTTTCAGAGTGGGTTGAGCTGTTTCGTCTAAAGCTTTTTGGTGAAAGAATTTCAGTCGTTGTAACAAATGACCGTACCGTTGCAATTTTTCCTATTCTGACAAATCGCTGCGATCCATCAAGGATTGCAGTTCGTGTTGTAACTGAGACATTTCGGTCAAATGAGGATTGGGAGGTAAATGTGGGGTTCGTTGTTCTTGCCAACGATAGTATTCCATCCATCGCTTGTAAGGCACTAAGCCAGTTTTCGTCCTTCCATCGGATTTTAAATATCACGTCTGAGATCTTTTGACTCCAATGGCCCCTTTTATCTTCTTGGACCTTTTTATCTTCATCCTCCCAGGATGTTTCCCAATGCTCCTTTCAGCAAGGGTCCTCCTATTGTTCCCATTACTCCTTTCAGCAACATGGGCAAAAAGGGTAAAATTCCTCCGCGTTGCATCAACATCTTTTTCTTTTGAGCAATGGGTATTTTCTTTTGGACCATTTGTCGAAGAACGTGTCGATGTTTGCCTAAACATTCTTTCTGGTGTTTAGACAAAGACATTGTGCCTTTCAATACATTCAGACAACATTCGCACACGGTATCGATGACGTCTTTGGAGGCAGTTTGAATGAGGTTTTTTTTTTTTCGCATGGGTGGAGAAGCTTTGGACAAGACGGACAACATATCCCAATGTTTGGCTAAACGAGGTGGCAATCCTTTCCTTTTTCCTTTTTCTTTTCCTTTTTAGACATAAGAACGACGATGGTGACGGTGTGCACGTCTTGGAGGGGACATCTGTGGGCGTTGAGAAGCACAAAACACTGATCCCTATCGTTTGCCTCGGGTCTTTTTATACTGGAATGCGACGCCAATGATTGTCTTTACGTCGTATCAACTTGATGACAGGCAACACACGTCGTGGAGGAGTTCGCAACGGACTAAATCGGGACAGTTCTTGCTCGGACAAATCCAGTAAACTCTGTAACACCCGTTCTCTCTTGGACTTTGATTTTGGGGGCAGGTACTTTGTGAGCAGCGGCCACTGCCGCTAAAGAGGAAGGGGTGTCACCGCTGAAGGAGAAGTTTTTAGAGACCCTCTTTTGCGGGTAGAAGCTGTTTTCTGTGGACTTTTCTTTTTCTTTTTCTTAGGCTGTGACCTGGTCTTGACACCGTTGCTCTTTTTCTTTTTCTTCTGGGTACGTTTGGGTGTGGATTTTGTCTTGGGGACGACGTTGGGAGCATTAGGATCCCATTTTAAAAGGGAACGAATGATGACACCTCCTAGAGAACCGTTACCTCCAGGTTTCAAAATGATTTGCTTTTTGGTTTGAGTGTCGACGCGAGGATCGGCTAGCTGCGTCTTTGTTTCTCTCAAAAAAACGTTTGGTTTGATGTGGAATCTGAATGATGCCTTGCAGTAATTGACGTGCTGTCACCGTAAACCATCGTAAGACTTCTTTGAGACTAGCTTCTAAGACACGAGCACGTATTTGTAGATTTTTTTCGCGACTGATACCGTACAAGGCACGAATCAATTTGATGGGAAGATGAGACTGAAGGGACGTCATGTCGACGATGTGTGAGACAAAGCCAAAGTGACCGAGGTTTTTATAGACTTTTTTTGGTGATTGTGATTAGGTCGACGAAGGGGATGTGTACACGACAGGCCCTCCGTCTTGGCACCAGTGGTGAAACAGATGGGTACGAAATCGCAAATAATCGGGAGTGGTGGGTTTTAAATCCAAGAGTAAAGAAGCGTGTGGTGTGGGGTTTGAGTGGCATCGTCGTACGCATTTGTCAGCCAAGGCGTTCCTAAAACTGTTTGGCTAAGATTTGTAGTTGCGATTTATCTCTAGGGCTTTTAAACAACACTACGTAATAAGCATTGAGACTGATGGTGCGATGGGCTTTACTTTGTTGAAACAAATTTTGGGTGATGTAAATGACACTGGCATTACGATGATGCCCTTTGCGCGTAAACCGCAGTTTAATTTCTTCTTCGTCTTCTCCTAACATGTCGTCAAAAATAACCAAATGAGTTTGACTAGGGTCAGACACGATCCCGTCGTCCTCGCCAGTAATGCCTTCCACAAAGACGATGGAATCGCCTTGACTTTCTCGCAGAAGGCTGTGCGCCGATTGCCACTCTTTGTAACACCACACGATGCGTTGAAGGGGACGATCGATCAAATGATGTTTATGTTCGATCAAACGTTTGACAAATTCGGTTTTGTCGGAACCACTCGGTCCGGCAATGAGCATATTAACGGGATGGCGAAGATACAAGGCCTCCCAACTAGTTCGATCTACGTGTTCGTCAATGACTTTGACAGTGGTGGAGGAAGAGGGAGTAGAGACAGTAGAGGTTGCCATAGTAGTGTAAGAAATGTCACTTTTGACACGAGGACAGACAAGACAAGGGTTTTTATACTTTTTTTCAGGAAACGTTTATTGCCATCTTTAATGGTGAACAACACGAAAGACAAAAATACATAAAAGCCAAATGGTTAAGTACATGAATAAAAGACACATCAAAACGATCAAAGTGGAATATAAACAAGTCTCTGTACAACATTTGTGATGATCAAGAGGTGAAATCGTAGGGGTACTGTGTAATGTTCTGAGAGTCTCTACACTCCTTGGCACAGTCACACAAAAGTCCTCCCGGAATGGCCTTTCAGGGATGTCGATCACGGTCCTGTCCTGAAGAGAGTGGTTTTCCTCGGTCACGACTTCTTCTTCTTCTTCTGGCACTGTCACTAACACTGGCTTAAAAGTTACTTTTTTCACGAAACGTTTTAATTTTTTAGGATTACAAATCTTGGACATAGTGTGCCACTTCTCTTGTCCAAGCCTCAAAACCCCAACTTTTCCAGTCACGTACATTTTTCCAGTGAGGGTGTAAGTCACAAGCTACACACACGTCGTCGTACACATCTTCAGTGCCTAAAAGTTGACGAATCTTGTTTTCCCGTAGAGGTTGAGAAGTATCAAGATGAAAGCGCAAAGCTTTGAGCAGAATGAGTCTCTCGTGTACATTTAAAGTGACCACTTTCATGCTTTTTGGAGTGGTAGGTACTGTTCGTAAAGAGTCCACAAGGAATCGGCTGGTAAACGAAATCCCAGAAAGCAAGTCACTAAGACACACACTACACGTCGACCCCAATTCAATGGATACAGTTCTCGCAATAGGTGTTGGTAATCCTCCACTGTTTGAATAGTGTCATTGATTTCCTTCTACGGAATCTCTTGTATCACGGATGATAAAGGTCGTGGCATAGTAGTCTGTTTTTATACCTCTTTTCTCTTACCTCAATCACTTCTCCTAGAGCGAAAGTAATGAACGTAGTGAGCAATTTCTTACCACTGCCATTCCAGGAAACGGTCAAGAATGCCAATAAAATCTTCAAATCTAAATGGTCTAAGCGAAATAGCAGAACGAACGCACCCTTGATCCAGAGAAATCGGACTTGTTTGTTGACTTTTGTAAATTTCCTCTTGTGAATTTCTCGACACAAAAGTTCTACAGTCACTAATTGAGATTTGGCTCTGGCAAGTCCCTGCCAAATGTCCTTGTAGATCATCTCTTGCAATTCATTTGGTAATCTTTGAAGATTATTTTTTACATCGGGTTTAAATACTTGTCTAGGCGTTGTCCAACGTTTGACTCCTAACCTCGTAGCTGGTTTCTTACACGACATGGTATGCCCACTTCAATGACGAGGTCCCACTAAAGGTAGGTAGTGACAATCTGGAGACCATCGAGCATGTTCCAGGTAAGCGCAATCTTTCTTCTCCCACTCGTAAAGTGACACACCACAACTGAAGCACTTGACTTTATCCCCTTCGCCCAAGTAGATAAATCCAGCTCTAGCTAATTTTTCAGGGGTAGGTCCTCCCAGATACTTTGGCCATTTTCCTCGAAAGGTTTGGAATCGACTTTCATAGTCACAGTATTCTGGCAAACGCACAGGGGACGAATATTCGTCTTTCACAGGTTCATTTCGATGAGGGTACGTCTGCTCAGTTTTACATGACATCCGTAGGGTGGTAGCCACATGGTTTCATCAGGATGACATCCACCATGAAAACCAGTAAAGTGAAAAGGTGTGCGATAACGAGTGGCATCACTTTCATATCCATCAGGTTTGACACGCACAACATCACTTTCCATGGTAGGTACAGTAGTAGCAAAATTTCCATGATGTGGTACTGAATCACTGAGGTCATAGCGTAAGGCATCTCTGTCATCGCAAGGCACAGCATTGTACTCGAGTTTGCTCTTGCTTGATACTTGCTGTTTGAAAGGATTCATCTTTCTCGCTTGGCAATGGTAGCCACAATGAACTATCGGTCTTGGACGTTGTCCCTTTTTATACTAGTCGTAATGAAGTCTCGAGTTTGTACATCGTTCTTTTTTCATGACCAATTTTGGAAGTCTTCCTTTCTTTCTTCTTGGACATCGATACTACCTTCTCTAAGGTACCGTCATACCTGAACCGTAGTGTGATGGCTGGAAAGGTCATACAAAGGTAAGGACAATGCGGAGACCATTGAGTATGTTCCAGAATAGCTGAATCTTTATATATACATCGATCCATACGCAACTTCAGACCACAACTGAAACACTGTACTTCGTATCCCAGTCCAGTCACAGGTCCCAAGTAGACAAACCCTGTTAAAGCTAAAACAATCGCAGTAGGTAATCCTTCCCTATCCGTGGGCCATTTATGAAACGTTTCCAGTCGACTGGCACAACTGCAATAATCAGGCAAGAAAACAGGAAAATGGTATGGTTTGAACTTGGAGTTCTCTGTGGGTTTCTCACTCGATTCTTGCTGTGTCGAAGTCATCCTTCTTGTTGGTGACTATCGTCTTGGAACCATTTTTTTATACCAGCGTGTCCATACGGTAAAGTGAAGTGATTGGGAAGCCGTACTCGCTTCTGGTACACGATTTGATAGACTTTTTCCAAGGCCCGGCAAACGATTTGGTGTGTGGGTAAACGTATAATCTTGTGCGGTTCGTGGGTAGTCACTTTAAAATTTCCATCCTGTCCAGACTGCAAGGCTTCTTTCAAGACGCCAAAGTTTACCAATTGACTGGTGCGATAATTGAGAGTCAATCCTTTCACTTTGCACTCCGTGTACACTTCTCCTTGTGGGTCACGGTATTCGTAGCCGTTATTTTTGGGACCGCCACTTGCAAAACTTAGAATCTTGTCGTCGGGATGCTCGGCCGTCCAGGCTCCTAAACGGTCTCCTTCGATGACAGGGTGAGGTTGACCCAGGCGATCGATGTAGATGCAACTGTCCGTGTCAAAATACAGCTCACGGTCTCCTAATAGTTCTAAAGCTTCGTACAGTTTTAAGCGAGCATGGGCTGTAACGTAAGCCGCAATGATGACATTTCTAAATTCGTCGGCTTCTACAAAGTCCAGTTCTTCTTCATAATTGACTAAGATCAAGTCCTCACGAAGGACGTCCACGTGTTTCATGTATTTGGTTTTGTCGTGAATCATCTGAAAGTAGCGGGAAGGTTCTGTCAAATACTTCGTCTTGGGTAAACACGTTCGTTGTGCCATTTTGCCCCACAAACAATTTAACATCACTTTGGCAAACGATCGCCTTCCTTCGTTTTTCTCGACGTGGTCTAAAGTGATGCCTTCCTGCTCCCAGTATTTCTCTTTGAATTTCTTTTGGCCTTCGGGAGTGTGGCAGCAGGAAGGATAGCCGCTAGCTTCTTGTTTCAGTTTCAAAAAGACATTCGCGTAGTCTGCAAAAATGCCTTTATGAGTCTCGTCGTCCTTGTGGAATTTTTCTGTCTTGGGAAGGTGGTAAATTTCTTACACTTCTAACAGTTGGTATCCCAAGTCCGGAGCTTTCAACAATTCCACGCTGACCCACGTTCCCGTAAGGCGCGTTCTTCCTGAGTGTGCTGACAAGGTTGGTCTTGGTTGCACGTTTCGGCACAAGTACGGCACAAGGGAAACATCAGTTTTCCGTGGCAATGGTGAGGTAAAACGGGATGGTACAAGTCCGTGGGAGGCAAGACTTTACATTTGATCAATCCATCGTATTGTCGAATATTGTCCACGTTGATGTGTTCCGTCAGCAATTGTGGGTGCTCTGCGGGAAAAGTGACAATATTTGCACACGTACGGATACAGAGAACACACGTCCAAGTATTTAATTTCCTCTCCTTTCTCTTCGTCGGCTTGGTATAGCAAACAGGTGGCATTCGTCCGTCCTCCGTACAAACTGCCCCCTTGGGTTCAGTGGGTCTACCAGCTTGTAACTTTCCACGATGCGCTTAAACTCGGGATCGGTTTTCAATCGCTGATCGTACTCGTGTTCCCACATTTCTACCACTTGGTATCCTTGATCTTCTAACTTCAAGCGTCGCTGACAAGTGGACTGGTACAAGTTTTCCATAGTCCTTTGTAAAAACTGATTTTAATGTTACGTTGAGGGTAGCAGATGGGACATCCGTGGAATAAGCACCCGTTAAACTCGTACACAATCTGGGGGTTTTCTAAGTCCCAGCCATCTACCGAATACCTTCCAATAGTCTTTTCGCCTCCTCCGTTGCGGGCATGTTGGATCCATTTGTCTTCCTTGTCGCACACGTAATGTAACCAGCGTAGGGCTTTGACCGAGTATTGACGTTTGACAAAATTGGTTGTTTGAGGACTGATGACAGCTAGGGTGTTTTCGGGCATACATCGTTGGCAGTACACTAAGGAATACGCTTTGGCAATGGTGCAGGCTTCTTTCAAAGGATCGATCCCTCCGTGTTCCATGAACAGTTCTCAAAATTTTCTACAGCAACGCCGTAAAATGTCCACGTCGGAACGACAATATTTTAACATTTCTTCCTGAAAGTCGAAGGGGTCCGAGGCGTGAGTCTGGTACCAAGCGTAGAAAGCTTCTCGTTGTTCGGTACGCATGCTGTCGGGGTCGTAGAGTGAGCCTCAGGCAAATGGGGTACAACGGCATGTTGATTGGGTTCGGTATTGAAAATGTGTGGAAAATAACCTTTGGCCATTTCTGTCATTTCAAACGTTTTAGACATGCGACTCAAAGGCATGGCCAAGTAACTCATCGAATCTTTAAACTGCACTTGGCCTACTTGCATGGAAATGATTTTGGCTCCGTTCAAAGTCACTTTCGGACGTTCGGTACTTTGTTCCGTATAGTATCTGAGAAGAAATTGCCCATCGTATCCCGAGAAATTGTGAGCCATCACCGTGGCATAGCGATGACAATCTCCTTAACGTTCAATGTCCTCTTGACTCCACGTCTCGTCGATAGGGTTTAAGATCCAGTGGGCGAAATCGGTCAGCGTGTTTGGTCCCCGAAAGATTTTTTCACGTCCTCCAGGAATCTTGCTACAGTGAGGGCAATGAGTCAAGATAGGTTCTTGGATGCACTTCTCACACGCTCGGTGAGCCTCGCAGAAATTTGGAATGTGAATGCCAGTCTCTTGCATGCATTCGAAATCGAAAAAGATGAAATGGCCTTTCTTCTGGTCATTATCTTCTTCCTGTTGGGGTTAGTATTTTTGAATGTAGCATTGGTGTTCTAAGTCCACGGTTTGGCGACAAATGTGACATCGCTTCTTTCCTGAACAGATGTGCGCCTTGGCATTATTGGTACGTATGCCTTGTCCACAAGTAGGGCACAATCTCAGGTGTTGACAGGCACATTTCTGCTGTGAACCTTGCGTCTTTAGATGTTGTTGGTAACAGGTATGACTGAAAAACGTGCGCTGACAAGCAGAGCAATGCACTCGTTCTTGTCCTTCGTCTAGACAGGGTTTAGAGGCTAAACATCCCTCACATTTCGATCCGCAATGCTTGTGTTGCTCTCGATTGTTATAGCCATAGTCACATTTCTCACAGTAATAACTGTATGACAGGAGTGCAGTGATACTGGTAATGGCATCAAAATGTTCATCGTGATGATAGACGTGAATGTATTTTCCGTCTTTGAAATTTTTGCCTCGAAACAACAGAGGTCCGCGCACTTCTTGAGGGTGCACTTTCAAGGTGTAATGTGGAACAAGACATCTTGCAATTTTTGCATTTCAGGAATGCCACAGGGTGTGTCTTTAGCTAGCCCCGCTTGCTGTAACAGGAGTTCTGCTTCTCTTCGTTGTTTAGCTCGGTCCGATTGTTGAATAGTTTTCCAGAATCTTTTCCATTCTGCCGTGTTTGTCTTGTCGGCATACGTTCGTCCCACCACGATGGCACGGGCTAAACACATCTGGTCTTGAGGGTTGTTAATTTGAACGAGGCTCTTTTTGGTACTGCGAAGGTTGTCTACCAAGATCGCCTTTTTGCGTCCTGTCCCTTGGGGAAGAGACACGTGGGTCATGAACAGTGTCGCCTTTCCATCGGTGATGTGAAACTTGTCGTTGGATTGTTGCACGTGTTGAATCTTGTCTATGACTTTGGAAGGTGTCAATTCTGTCGGGCTGCTAATCTCGATCCAAACGGGTGACCTCAAACTGTCGTGATGAATGGAAAGTCTCAAGCGATCGTCTTCTTTGGCTTCACATTGCCGTTTCAGTGTAGTTAACAAAGAATCCCACACATCAGTGATGAACCCTTCTGCTTTCTCCAACGGTACGTCGGACTTGAAATCTTTAAACTTCACTGTCGTACGTGTAGGCCGTAGTTCTAAATTTTCTGGAGGAGCGTTTATCAGTCTCTCGAATGTGGTAGTACTTTTGAGGGTTTACTGGTGGTGATGGACTTTGACTGAGTGTAGACTCTCTGGGCCTAGATTCTGGTTCACTCGTGTCATCTTCAAAATCGCTGGCATGAATTTGAGCCAAGACTTCAGCTACTGTGCGAGGCGATAAATCACGTTTCTGCCTCTTACTTTCTTCTCTTTTCTTTACGAAATGATGCGATCGTTTCATCTTGACTGCAAAAAGTCAAATGACTACATCTGAAACGCCATTGACCCTTATATATTTATGTCAGGCTTAGTGCATATATAAAGGGCTGGTGCCTTCGCTCTCAGTATTCATTTTGCTCTCAAACCGTTCAACACGATGGAAGAACCCACACAAATCGAACTTCTGATTAGAGCTTTGCGAGGTGTCATAAGAAAGTTTTCTTCGGACAAGCCGACGGACTACTCTCCCTCCCTTCGAGATAAAAGTCAAGATACTTGCTATATCTGTCAGAAGAAAGGGTATTGGGCTATAGAATGTCCAGACCGTCAAAAAAGCAAGACCAGTGTCAGAAGAGACAAAAGTCAAGATACCTGTTATCATTGTAAAGAGGAAGGACATTGGTCTTCAGATTGCCCTAAGAAAGAACAGGAGCAGGCGGAAGAAGATAAAGAGGTGACCTCGGCAAAAGAAGAACCCCGTCACGTTCAGAAAGAGAAGACAGAAAAGAAAAGAAGACGAGAAAAAAGTCAGGAAGAAGAAGAAGAGGAAAAAAGTGTAAAAGTGAAGAAATTCAAAAAACAGAGAGAGTGAAAGAAGAAAAAAGACACAGAAGAAGTCTATGAACTTTTTTAAAAAGTGTTGTGTTGTGTTGTGATATTGAATTGTAAAAATTTGTACCAGAATAGACCAGACTGAAAAAACGTAAGTGTCTCCTG
>JAECUM010006063.1:0-52524 GCA_016617855.1 Megalonaias nervosa
CATTTAGATCAAGTGAAATATATCGAAAACATTGCCTTGTACAGTTTCATAACCTGATGGTCTTGATTCAGTCCGATTTCCACAGCGACTATCCCTTTGACTTCCTTGTGCTGGTAAGTCTGGGTCTTCTCCACTTTTGACTTCCTTGTGCTGGTAAGTCTGGGTCTTCTTCACTTTTGACTTCCTTTGCCAAATTCACAGGTTGTCTCGCCTCTTTCGCCCTTTCCAACTTTGTCCACTTTGGGTTCTTAATACGCAATACGTGGAACGTAGATCGTAGAGCGCAGAGCTATCCTGTCCTTCCAAAATAACAAAATAAGCAACCTAAATCTTCCGTCACATTATACTGGGGGAATAGATCAATACCTTCCCCCCTCGTTATGTCAGATACATTCTATCCTAATTTCAAACAGATTCTACGGCTACCTAGTCTAACTGGCCATGACAGACCGTATCAACCTAGTTTCACAAAATTAATGGTCAACTAAATGGCTATTCCAACACCGAGACATTAGTTCCAGACTAGTTTCAATTACACAAATTAATGAAATTCCTTGCTACTGTATTTACAACAACAATCAAGTGGTTATCATACGTGAACTCATATATAGGTTGGAGAATTCTCACGGATTCTCGCATCTCAACTAAAATAAGGCTTGAATTCTAGATATATCATTCCCTATAATGAACGAGACTATACGCTCAAACAAGTCGTCAATGTTTATATAAAGAAAAATATCATTGTACGGACTCAGATAAACGAACTCAACACAGGTATACCATATCAAGAAATTAAATCTACGAACTTAAACAAATAAATCCATACAAATACAAGGAAATAAATCAAACAATCATCATAGCAGTATCAACGAATTACATAAGATTGTTGCAAATACCTTGTTTTTCCAAGCTCTCACTTCCAGAACGTGTCTGTCAATTTTTCCAGACAATTGCTTCCCCTGGATGATTTCTACGAGTGAGGTTACTTCTTAACCCACTCGGAGTCTATTTTACATTTGTTCTCTTGTAGAAAAAAGCGTAGACTGATTTCAAAATTTGCTGTTAGCACATTTAAACTGAGAGTTTTTCATGTGAAACCACGCCCCCTACACAGCGTGACCAATCTGGATGAAATACGTTTTCCCGCCCGAACTTGCTGAAACCATGTAGTTCGTCTGACAAACCTTGATTACCCAACTGATTCCTGGTAACTTTCAGAAATGACAGTTTTCCATACCGATCAGAATTTGACCCCTCCTGTTCAGTTTAAACAAACGTAGCCTTAATAAAAAATCGCTAAACTCGTGACAGAGACTGTACCAATCCGTGCATTATGGCAATTTAAACGTGCGCAGAACTCCATAAATCTAATTAAATCGTACACGTGTCCAACTAAATGTGTTCTACCGAGATCGACAGAAAAATTTGCTCCATTACAACATCATTATCCTTCTTCTGTACATATTTTTGTACTCTATCTTTTTGTTTTACCTGTACAATTTCTTGATGCACTGTCACCGACTGTTTATCAATCACTGGAATGGAACCATTTTTGCCTACATCAGTACTGATTACAGAGCTTATTCCAAGTTTAAACGAGTCTTTGGATTTCTCTCGACCGTTGTTGCCTCCAGAGATACTACAATCTTCATAACCATGTAAATAAATAAATAAATAAATAAATGAAACCACCAACATCATAGTCTGATTTGCTTCTGAATAATTTATGTATTGTTGAAAACTTTAATATTAGTCGTGGTTTTGCCGTCCTAAAATTAAGTGCGCAGTTTTGAAAAGTGAAAACAGACTCTCTCTCTCTCTCTCTCTCTCTCTCTCTCTCTTCCAACTTGTACAGAACAGACTATAATATATGCCTTGCTTCCAAATTGCCTAAAATGTGTCACGTGAGATTGAACAGTGCAAACAGACTATAACAATTATTTTTTTCTTCCAGATTGCACACCTAAGATACACATGACATAATATCGTATAATTTGATTAGATCTGCCTATTCCCATATCGGTGATTTTGCAAAAATAAGCGAGCCCAGCCAATGTAAGTTCATTAATTGTAGAATTAAATGGTAATGGTGATTTATTCTTGCAGTACAACCAACTAAATCCACCAATGTATCGTGATTTATTATTGCAGGACAACCAACCAAATCCACAAATATATCGTGACTTATTTTTGCAGTACAACCAACCAAATCCACAAATGTATCGTGATTTGTTCTTGCAGGACAACCAACCAAATCCACAAATATATCGTGACTTATTTTTGCAGGACAACGAACCAAATCCACAAATGTATGGTGATTTATTCCTGCAATACAACAAACTAAATCCACAAATGTATCGTGATTTATTCTTGCAGTACAACGAACTAAATCCACAAATTTTCTCCAGTGAAATTATTTCTGTTTTTGTTACTATTATCGAAAATTATTATATAAAAGAACCCATATAGTTTCCAATATCACTTATCATCATCTATCACTTTATTTAGAAAAAAAGCAGTTCGTTCACATATCAAAATTACTATTTAGTTGATTCATACAATTGTTGCACATAAATTGAAATTGTTTTATCGGAAGCAAATGTGTAAATAGACGAACGGCATCAGCTTGATTACACGTTAGATAAGAATTTATTTCGATAAAATGTTTCTCAGTGTTTAATTATTTTTTTAAAAATAGTGACATAAAGAAAGAAAAACAGAATTTAGCATAATGATATATACTTATACGATCTTAACATGTAAACAGCACACTGCAAAATCTACATGTTTTAAGCAGAACATTGATACATATTAATGGAAGAAAGGTTTAATCATCATTTATTTAGAACCGTTCCTACATTTCTTAAAAACGTAAAAAGAAATATTAAAAAAAATTGTGTTGTACTGTTTTCCCAACAGTTGAAACTAAGGTGATGTTATAAGTGAAAGATTTACAAGTTAGCATTTTATTATATTGTTTATAGCACGATTCTTTGTTACAATACAATTCAGGTTAAATCTCCGTCGATCTGCTGTCGCTGTTCAACTTGTCAATTAATGTCTTTATAAACTTCTATCGCTGTTCAACTTGTACAATATATCTTCATAAACCGATATCCCTGTACAATTGGTAAAATATGTCTTTATAAGCTGCTATCGCTTTGCAACTTGTAAAATATATCTTTATCAGCCGATATCACTGTACAACTTGTAAACTGTCTCTATAAACCGATATCGCTCTACAACTTGTAAAATGTCTTTATAATAAAACTGCTATCGTTGTACAACTTACACATTATATCTTTATTGCGACTATTACCTGGGATTATTATATTTAAAAAAAAAAAAAAAAACAAGCGCTCAAGTATATTTGGAAGGCTACGACATGTAAAAGATATTGATATTACTTCCAGTTGGAGTCAAACCCGTTGTCATGGAGCGACAGGTAACTTAACTAAGTTACCTCCCATTGCCCGTACTTTCTGAGTGTTGCAATGCGCGACCCGTTTTTATCGTGCATTGCCTGCTATATCGTTTCCTTTGCTTATTCGTAGGGGCGATGTTTTATAACGGGAACAGCCGTTCATATCTTTATCAATTTGTCCCTACAAATCTCAAGAATAACATCTTTAAATTTCCCCCTGAAGTTACTTTTTCCGAACTAAGGTTTCGTTTCTCGTTGTTACTTTCAATTGTTACGTTCGAAGTATGCTGCTGTCTCACTCGAGGGACTATCTTTAGTGAAAAAACAAGCAGCTACTAATGCGTGTGTGGAAATGATACCGGCCTCCACATGATTGACGTCAGAGAGAAAGCCCTTTGGCAAACGGGGGCTGCTCTGTTCACCTCCTCCGCAAGCAAAATAAAAATAGTTTTTGCCCGAAAACGAGATAATAAATAGTATTATTTGCTTACACAATTTGCGAAAAACATATTGAATTGAATGAGAAATAAACATGAAACGTTTGTTTCCTAAAGATGATTCTACTAAATAAGATGACAAAACATCCGTTTGTAGGAGGAGAAAAGATCAGCTAATTGAAACGGTAGAATTGAAAAGAATGCCTCTGACGCCTCACAACCCCAAATTTTTGTTATTCCGCTGAGTGGACAACTTGTTAAAAATAATTCCTTGTTCTTTTGAATTGAATAATACTCAGCGCAATAATGCGACTGAGTCGGGAAAATATTTATGTGAAAGCGCTTTAGTGCAAAATGTTTTTAGCTAGTACCAAGATGTTTTAGCTATTCTGAATTTATGACTTTTCAAGCGGAGTAATTTAGTGCACTGATCTTAACAAATATTCCCGCTTAGTGTAGTGTACCATATAATAGGTCTGTTTATGATAAGACCATGCTGCCATCCAGCTTGTTTTCTTCACTGTAGCCCTAACCCCCCCTTCAGAATACACGTGTGTTCCGGGATTGAACTTGTGTTACGGGGGGAAGGGGGAATTATCTGAGTGCTTAGAAGAAGACAAAAGGTCAGGAAGGTAACGCAGTATTCAAGGAGCAGTGAACACTATTCAGTGGATAATGTGATGGCATTGTAAAGAAAGAGTCGACTTGGAAAGGAATCTGAGCCAGCTGGGTTCCCCCAATTCATTGGTGAGGGTCCCAACAAGTAAAATGAACAGTGAAGATGTACAAACTAGGATGTTGTTAAATTCAAAACTGCGATCGCCGAGCCAACACAGTGAGTCGAGTACAATGGACTCATTTCAAGATGGTGGGCCTATGAACAACTCTGAACAAAGTGACTATCAGCAAAATATGGATGGATCTTACATGAATTCGGACGTAAATAGTTATGGACCTTCTTCTGGGGATGGAGGGATGGGTCCAGAAAACTACTGCAGGATGCCTGAAGGAATGCATACAGGGCAAATGTCGCATTTCAACTCGTACAACCGAGGAAACTACAACATGGGAGATAATACCTTGCCAGGAAGTACGGACTTTTCTAATCATAGCACAGGTTACCAGGGACAATATACGCACCCCGGGGGAAGAGCAGGCTACCCAGGGGGTGGTAGATCTGGAATGGGGGTCCCTGGACCTGGTGTAGGTATGATTCCAGGCGGGTGTAGCTCTGGTCAGCAAAGGCTAATTTCTGGGCATAGTATGAATCAACAAGCTGGCCCTACCCCTACATTAAATCAACTATTACAGACCCCTAATTCTGGTCCTCGATACCAACAGAACAACTATGGGGACTATGGAGGGATGCCAGCAAAAGGGTCCGGAGAAATGACAGGGTCAAATGGACCCTACAATGCACCCCCAGCTTGGGGACCCAACCAGAGAGGAATGAGTGGCTACTCTCAAATGTCTGCTGTACCTTACAGGGGACAGGTATGCAATAAGTGTAATTGTGAATGTTTTGTAACTTATTACTTTCATCTGTCAATGTAAATGTTTCATACTACCCGCCGTCATGGACCTATTAATACAAAATATGTTTATCTGATAAGGAATCAGACACCTTACTGACAAGAATAGCAGACGACAGTTTTGGGGTCAGTCGGAAAGAAATTGACACATTCAGTGTCAATCATTGGTTTTGTTTACAAGTTGTGTTCAGGCCATGTGCTTCTTGGCTGTAGATGTGTCAAGATGATGTTTAAATTTGGAGGCAAAATTAGTGCTTACAGCACAGCTGAGCAATTGTGCAAGATTCCCACTGTGATTGGCTGCAAGCCTTTGTCAAACAATCAATTAATCGAGGAGGTATAAATGATATAGGATTGCCCTTGTGGATTGGAGCAGAGGATATTGATTTTTTTTTTTTTTTATAAGAATTCTCCTAATTGGAATTCTTCAGCCAAGTTTCAGTTAAGATATATGCTTGTACAGAATTTTTTTTAACCTTTTTTTTTTTTAGAATTTCCATTACAGATAACAAAAAATGAAGCCTTAAAAATTCAAGGATGGAGAACATCATGCTAGTGTATTTGCTTGTAATTTTACTTCACTGATGAGCATTACTTTTGACATTTTTTTGGTATTCAGTCTTAATTCTTTTTTTTTTTTTTTTAACTGAGCAGTTTTTCTCATGTACATGTTTCTGATGGGAAAATGTGGATTGCATATACTCACTGCTATTAGGAATAGGTCACAGTTATATTTTTCACATATTTTTAGTTTTCCATTTCATTTAGAACAATTTCAGTGCAACTGTTGTGTACAGTTTGTCACAGTGAATGGTTATTTTAAATGCAATTTATTTTTGCTCAAAAGAATAAGTCATGGTGACCTACTTTTGTTGCTCTGCTAATTATTTTATTTTTAGGTCGTGTGGTAAGCACTATTGACCAGTCCTTATGCAGGGTAGTGTAAGAGGTGAATGCTATGTATGTAGTGATAGTAATCTCTTACCAATTTTAAAAATGAAAAGTGGCCTGTATATCAATGGTGCGCAAACCAGTGTCTAACTCAATAGTATACTATCAGCTATTTTTCCAGTCACTGACAAAACTTTGTACAATTCGGAGTTGCAACATTCTGAAACCAAACAGCTTTTGGAAACCAGGTTCACAAATATTTGGGTGACTTAATGTGTTGTAAAGCTTTCTCAGAAACTTGATAGATGTTCCTGGTCTTTGAAAAAAAGAATCTTGCTTTGATGTGAATCAACAACAGAAGAAAAAGTGACATATTACACAATCTTTTCACATGTAATGGTTGTTGAAACATCCTGGATTAATGTCCTTAACAATCTTCTATGAAAAAAAAACAACCCCGAAAACAAAAAGCAAATAACTTCATTAAAAAGTGCTTTATTGACATTTATTCCAAACATAATTATAAAATGAGTATTTAGACATTAAACACTCCCAGTTCCCCATATTTTCTCCATGTCCAGTAAGGGGACAGCAGCTGTTTCTTTAAATTTATTTAGGTTTCTTGGTAGCTCATACCATGCTGTGTATGGTTTTGAACCCCATTGTGCACGAGTTGTTAAGGGAGAGGTATTACGACTGAATTCAAAAAGATAACTGAATTTTTCAAATAACTTTTGTTTTCGTTCAAGGCATGGTTTGTATATTGAAACATTGATGTTGCACACCTAATGGTTGATTTCCAAAATGTCTTTACCGCTTATGGTGACACTTTTAAGTAATATAGGTGTCATTTGATGTGGAGAAAACAGCTGATTTGTTGAAATTTAACTGTAAAAAATGCCTTCCTTCTCTTTTAGTGAATTGGCAGTCTGCCTTTGATACATCTTCGCTAGCCAAGGTCAAGGGGGAGAGATTATGACTGAATTCGAAAAGATAACTGAATTTTTCAAATAACTTTTGTTTTTGTTCAAGGCATGGTTTGTATATTGAAACATTGATGTTGCACATCTAACGGTTGATTTCCAAAATGTATTTACCACTTACGGTGACACTTTTAAGTAATATAGGTGTCATTTGATGTGGAGAAAACAGCTGATTTGTTGAAATTTTACTGTAAAAAATGCCTTCCTTCTCTTTTAGTGAATTGGCAATCTACCTTTGATATATCTTTGCTAGCCAAGGTCAAAATATGACAGGGTTGGATCTTAATTTTAGAGCATATTGCAAAGACACTGTTTCTCTTCATTGTGACAGGTGGCTCATTTTGCTTCAGCCAAAAGGCTTTCTTGTGGGATGCCCTAAATGCTCCAGTGGCGAGTTGTATCACTTGATGGTGAATTGGGTCAAGCATCTTTAAATGTAACTTTTTGCTTGTACCATAAATATCGCAAGCATGGTCCAGTTTGGCTCGAATAACGGTTCTATATAGGTTTGAAATTTTTTTTTTTTTTGGTCAGTATTCGCTACTACTTGGAGTAAGTCAATGGCTTGCCCAAAAAAGCATTTAGCTTTCAGTTCGTTCATGTGTGGAATGAAGGTGAGTTTCTACCTATATACTTTGTTTCCTCAACAACCAGTATAGTTCTGTTCAGCTTGAGTTTAGTATCATCAGGTTATCTTGATAGCAGACAGAAATGCATGCACACTGTTTTTGGTTTTGAGAATTTGAAATCATAACAGTGGCCCCATTTTAAATATTGTTTATATTTTGTTGCAATTGTCCTTGAATTTTATTACATGTGTTTCAGTTGATAACATATTACGAAACCATCAACTTATGTGAGCAGTCCATACCAGGAGCCAACACTTGGTAATGTCATTAATTTTGAAGTTAAAAAGAGTAACATAAAATACTGCCCAGGGGCACACCCATCTCTTGCTTGTATGTGTTAGAGAGAATCCATTCGTACCCTGAATTCCCTATCTGAAAGAAAGTTCGATATAAAAGTGGTAGACCGCCTTTTAGATTCTTTGTGCAGGTCATTCAATATTCCAAACTTCCATGTAGTATCATGGGCCTTTTCCAAGTTTAAGAAGATATCTACTAAATATTGTGTGCTTCTATAATCCGGCTCTTTGGATGCCTGGATTGTGGAACAGTTTGAGGGCAGATACTATGCCTCTGTGTTCAATCTCGATTAGGCATCAGCAGTAAACTTGGCATCAATATGGGTCCCTCTGGAAGCCAAGGGGATCCAGATCATCTCAAGAGATCCTTGCCAGCCTTGGGTGAACCTTCATTGGAAAAAAAGAACCCCGTGATATAAATACTGTACAAAAATTATGTTCAGAAATTTCAAAATCTTGAAATACATTTTGTATTTTTCTTGACACAGACCCTTTCCCATCATTTTTAGTTTGTTCCACACATCATTGTGAATTTTTTCTGTCTGCAACTTCGTAAATTTTCAAGTCAGTCATTAAATGTGGATAAAACTACCTAATTTGTTTTAAATACTTTGCGTGAAACAAATTAGATACTTTTAGCTACATTTAGTTATGCTGACCTGAAAATTACCAAGTATGATGGGAAAATTTCATGATGCTGTGTGGAACAAACTGTAGTCATATGCATGTATGCCTTGCCCAGTCAGATAGGTAACAATACCTTTCTAGTGACAATTGTAGGCTGTATGTCATATCCAGTTAAATATATGACGATCCCTCGTTAAGATGCAGTTGAAGGCATGTATTCCCTTATTCAGTCATATATGACACAATCCCTTTCTAATGATGTAGTCATAGGCATATAGTCCTGTCCAGTCAGATGTGCGACAGTCACTTTCTTGTGATGTAGTCATATGTGTGTTTGCCTTGTCCAGTGAGATATGTAACACAATCTCTTTCTAATGAAGCAGGCGTAGGCATGTATGCCTTCTCCAGTCATATGTGACATAATTCCTTTTTAGTGATGTATTCGATGGCGTGTTTGCCTTCTCCCTTCAGATGTGATAAAATCCCTTGCTAGTGATGTAGTTGTAGGCGTGTATGCCTTTTCCACTCAGATATGTGACAAAATCCCTTTCTAGTGATGTAGTCGTAGGCATGTATGCCTTCTCCAGTCAGATGTGACACGGTTCCTTTCTAGTGATGTAGTCATAGGTGTGTGTGCCTTTTCTGGTCATATGCAACACCATCCCTTTCAAGTGTTGTAGTTGTAGGCATATATGCCTTCTCCAGTCATATATGGCACAGTCTATTTCTCGTGTTGAAATTGTAGGCATGTATGACTTGTCTAGTCAGATATAGATTTACTGTTCTTCCTTTATAGTGGTAGATACTCTAAAATGATAGATGTAAATGTGACAAGTTCAGAGACGGGGGTTTTCATGTCTACTAAAGTCTTTTGCTTCACGATTTTTCAAGGTATTGTAACAAGGAGCAAATGCTTCCTGATCTTGCACTGTTGAAAGAACAAAAATGAAGCCAGTGTATTTTTTAAGTGAAAATCAAATTTGACCTCTGACTATGCATACACCAGTAATAATAACAGTTGTTACATTTGCCTAATATCAACTAAATACAATGTAAACTAACTATAACATAATGGTCAGGGTCCATAAAATGTCATTGTGCTGTGTACCGAACCATGCTATAACCAGCCAAGTCAATTAGCTGAAGAAAATGGTACACTCACCCAAAAAAAGGTGTGTGTGTAATTAACAGTTACCATCTTAAGTCGATGCCTAGTCAATGAGGAATAAAGTTGTAGTGATAACATTGAGATTGCATATATATTTTACTTTCTTCAGAGAACCGCACATTGGAACATGCATATGCATATCTATATATATATATATATATATATATATATATATATATATATATATATATATATATATATATACACACACAAACATAGTCTTACGTATAACATGAATAGTTGCAGTATCAAGTGCCTCATCACAAGCTGATCTCGTCACAAGCATGAGAGTGAATCCATAATAATTCCATGAGATTTAATTTAATAAGGAAAGATGAAGCACATTTACGATTGTGCACATGCATGTCCCAAGGTCATTAAACTATAAATTTCATGCTGCTAGAATATTTCCATAGCTGCCAACCCTCATAATTTTGATGTGAATTTCATGACTTCAGCGATTCACGCTGCATGCAAAAATATTGAAAATTCCCTAATTCTCAGTTATTTTAAATTTTCCTGTTAAGTGCTGGTCATGATATTGGCAGTTGTCGAAACGGTCTGGTACTGCTAGTCGCATTATTAGTAGAACTGTAGCCAGTTGGTACAGTTGGCCCGGTAGCAAGCATTTTAGCATATTATAATATATATATATATGTGTGTGTGTGTGTATGAGTAGTTTTACAAATGCCTTTGAAAGAAACCAGGGCCTAACCAGAATGTTTCTCCATGTATGCGCCGCCAACACTGATTTGAATTACTGTTCGGCATTGCATCTTGAAATGTCTTCACCACCAAGGAAAAAGAAATGTATTGCACAAAAAGTGAAGTTTAGTTTGGAATATGCCAAATTTGGCCGTGCATTCAGCCATCAAATACCGATAAACATCATGCTTTTAGCACACAGTGTGCCACAAATTTTAGCATTGGGCATGGTGGCAGGGATGATGTGAGGAAGCACAGTGGTAGCAAAAAGCACATGGAGGTTAGGAAACTACATGAAGACAGTTTTTTTGAGTGTTGGAAATTTTTGAGATTGAAAGATTAGCATATATTGTAATTTGCTTGAGTTCACAGTTTTTCTGTGCATGCGCCAACATGACTAATCATTCACAGTTCAATGTTTCATCTTCTGGATTAATACCATTTCATAATTAAGCTACACTGCAGTTAAAATATTTTCACCTCCAAGGAAAAAGATTTGTATTCCACAAAAAGTGAAATATAGATTGGAGTACACCAAAATTTGGCCTAGCATTCATCTATCAAACATCGATGTACATTATGCTTTTCACACAGTAGTGTGCCGCGAATTTTACAGTTGGGAATGTGCACAAGGGCTGGTATTGTTGCTTATAGGTTAACTCTCATACATGTACCATGTACTAATATTATTATATAGTACATGTATGACAGATCAATTGTAAGCAACAATATGAGCCCCTGTGGGCATGTGGCAGAACGATGTGACATTATAGCATCAGCAGCAGATTTCGGTTTTGGAGTACTTTAAGCCACCTACTCAAGCCCTGCATGCTACCAGTGCTGAAGCATTGTTTGTGAGCTTGTTAAACATACCTGTCTTTCTCAGTTGGAGATCAGCAACAGTGACTGTGAAAGGTTATTTCCTATTGTGAGGAAAAATAAGTCAGACTTTATTGCCCCCTTAGGTGCTGAAAATTTGCAACAGTTTGTCACCAAGATTAAACAGAAGACAAGAAGCCTGAACTGTTTTGAAAACAAATTTACCATAGCCTGACTGAGGAAGTTCAAGACTGCCACAGCATCATATCATGACAAATAGCGTGAAGTTTGTGTATATCAGTAAATTTGGCTGCAAATGAAGTAGTACATGTAATCAGTGTAAATAATATGTTTTAGTTAATAATATGTTTTAGTTTTATTTTGGGATTTTTATATAATGCAGTACTGACCATTGAAGTGGATGGAGTTAGTGTTATGATATAATTTTTCACTAATTTCATTCAGAATTCACAAATTTTTATACCACTTTTTACTAACTGCAAGTCTGGAGGGTTGGCAGCTCTGTATTTCTGATGTGAATCAGAATACTTTATTGCATTTTGAAAACATCAATTTTCATCTTCTCTTCTATCCTTGGATGGTTGATACATGAAAACCTACATCCAGAGTTAATTGCATTTGTCACACTGAATTTGATCCTGTCTTTAACTCATTAACCCCTGCCGCCTCTATAACTTGTCGTACTTTACCTTCCTCATCTCCTGAGTGCCTCGATAATATGATGCATTTTACCTGGCTTGTTTCCCGAGCGCTGAGTCTGCGTGGCAGTATTAGTCTTGGCCTGTATCCCGCACAACGAGTTAAATCGGCACAAACCATTGGTTGATTTCAAGCCATTTCATAATTACATACATAGAGTGAACATTGATGGACAAAGGGAAAAAATTTGATTTCGATAGCGGCAAAAATAGTGGAAATGATTAGATTAGAAAATTATGAAAATTACAAGAATCAGTCGCTGGGAGTAGACTTTTACTTGACAGACTCTGACAGAGTATTCACATGAGGTTAAGTTTGCAAGAAAGATGACAAGTGGAATTTCTGTGTACATACAATGGAATGAATTTCATGTGTTGATAGTGTTAATTATTCAGTGTGAATTCATAATGGATTTGTATGGATTATTCATGGCAAGAGAAACAAATTGATAAGTATTTTATCTTTATGCCTCAGTTTTATTTCTGTATGCAGGGGTCAAGCTAGGCTTGAATTTTATGGAGAAGTGACTTCTCTCTTTTGGACAGAAAAGGGAGAAGTGAGAGCTCAACAGGGATAAGTGGATGCAAAGCAAGAAACGCAATATATATATATGTATAATATAAATGTGTGTTCTCTTATTTGAATTATGCCCTCTATTTCCCAGTATTCATATTTGCATTTAACATTGGATTTAAGCAATACTTTATTTTCTAGTAGAAAATTTTCTTAGTTATTTTGGCCATATGACTCTAAAAGAGAACAGCAAATGCACTGTAACAAAATTTGACTGAGTAACTAGATTACATTATTATAATTGAAAGTTGGTAAAAATGCTTAATCAACTACCCTTAATCAATTTTTTTATATTTTGTATTTATTTTTTTTTATATACTTTTTAAAAGTTCACAATAATGGCACTTTCAAATATTTCTAAACACGTTTGACACAACCCCTGTACAATGTACATGAGGGCAAATGCACAAGTGTCCTCATTTCTCTGTTGCGGATAAACATTACTGTAACTATTCATACATAACATACTAAAATGCGTAACCATTCATACATAACACACTAAAATGCATAAAATTACAGACATGGCTCATTTATAGTTGGTATATGAACTAAACCCTTCTTTCCAACCGAATCAACACAGACGTGAGTGCATCTGTTTTTAAAAGGAGGGTTTTTCGTAATGTAATCACTCACTTTATATAGCTTCATTACAACAGTCTATGATAGGATTGCAGATTTATGATTTGTCTACATACTTGTATTAATTTTAGGCATTGATTAAATAATATCTGCTTCCCAGCTTTTTTCCATATTTTCACAAATACGAGTCCAGTCAGAAAACAACTTTGACCTTACAGCGCTTCTCACGAATTTTACAACATAGCATTGTCTCGTACGTTCTGACCTATATAATTGCATTGTAAAGTTAAATCTTAAATAACAATACCTAGGCTTTGCTTTCTGTGAAGTGTATATTTGTATATATTTGCTCGATGATTTACGAAAACAGGCAATCAAATAAACTGGTACTTCCCAGACATAGCAATATCCGCCATTTTTTCCCCTGTTACTGGTACACTTCGAGTTTAAAACTAATTTTATGACGAAATAGTGTACAAGAGGCAGGTAAAATAACCAGATCACCGATTTTATTCTTAAAACAAAAACTGCCATATACGTACTATTGTTAAAGTTTCGAAACACAAGTATGTATGTTTTTATCATCGAAGGATAACATGTGCAAATCAGGTAGTGATAGGGGCCTTAGTTGCCAACTCAGGAAATGGTTAATGGTCAGTCAGCTATCAAAACACTTGCCTGTGAATGTGCAGGAGTTTGTCGGTCAGCGTAATTGATATCAAAACTAGGCCTAGCTACTGCTGGCTTGAAGAATACCTTTAGCTACAGCACAATACTAGAATAAACCTGCCTAAGGTGAGAGGGCATCTCAAAATGTATTTGTCAATGTACCTCAAAAAAATCACAGGGCAAAGTCGTTTTCACTTTCCTAACAGAAGAAGGTGAAGTTTACATTTTTTAGGCCACTTAATCGCCCATTTTGCCTTGTAGCGTGACCCCTGTGTATGTAGCATGAAATTTGTACCATTATGTACGTAATTTTATTGAGAACTGCTGTGCCAAATTTTAGCTTAATTAAAGGAACATAAATAAGAAAATAACATTTATTACAATCAGCTCCCTCTGTAAAAATAAGCAAGCCAAGTACTCTTAGCAAGTCTCAGGGATACAGGCACTGGTAAGGCTGACACTGCTCTAGGTGATCTCTCTGCACATATGCTGTAGGGGAATGCCTAGCTGTTTGGCTCAGGGGTTAATGAGTCAGACAGTAAAAGCTTTTCATTTCTGTGTACCATTATCCATTGTAAAATGCCCACTAATTAATATCAATTTGTTTTAACAACTACATCAAGAATAATTGTTAATGAACAATGTAGTTATTTTTATAGAGAATGGACAAAATTATTCTCTGGTCAACTGATTGCACGGCAGTGGTTTAACAACACCACCAAGGCACATGCACATGTTCACAGCTTTCTCTTTTTTGTGTTTTATAAATCATTGCTCCAAAACTTAAAGAATATTTGGCTATGAGATGGACTTGGATGATTAGAAATTACTTACATTAATCAATTTATAAATTCATGTGAGGATCTTTTATTAACCAACACATTGTTTTGTGCATGGTTGTGTGTGCAGTTTAATGAGCAAACATGTGGTCATTTGAACAACAGTTGTACACACAATGCATTGAAGACGGACACAAAGAAGACTTAATGGCTTGTTTGTGATCAATAACAATCGGATTAATGCTTATGAGCTAGCATCTTTAAAAAATAAACCAAGATCAAAGTGCAGCAATTGAGTACTGACACACTGGAAATGAATATTCACAAATAGTAATGTTTAACTCGTTAACCCCTGGTGCCCCGTTTATTCGTCAGGAGGTAGTACCCTACTTCCGAGCTCTGTAGTGTCAAGGTCATTTAAGATACACTAAAGTGGGTGGTATTACAGAAAAATAAACAGATGTAGTTCTGCAATGGTACCAAATAATGTGGACTTAATAGTTGCATTACAAAATGCAGAGGGAAAAACATTATTTTTAGACCACGTTTTTATTTACACCCAAAATTCACTCATTGTCTGAATCCGATTTTGTGTCTGGATTTTAGACTTTTCAGCCTTGGATTTAAGGCAGACTGGTCTGAACTGCACACAGACAGGAGAACCTTTGTAGAAAGTGGGATAAGATGGGGATTTGGAGTAAAAAGGGGCCAGGACACGAAAATGATGGGTCCAATAAGCAAAAAAAACCCCAAAACAAAGAACTCTAACTTTTACCCTTCTGCACATGTGCAAGTGAAATTGCTAATTAAAAACATTTCTAACACAACTAGGCTGCAGGCTAAGCTGAAATCTCTTTATTTGGATGTATTCAGAAGTAGCCCACAAAATGTATTTCCTACTCGCATATCAGGCGCAAATGACAAAAATCTCCAGGGTTAAAGAGTTAATAGTCTGAGTTTCCTCTGACCCTTGCCACCCCATTTTTGATATTTGGACATTTATGTTGGGGTGTAGGGTCAGAGTCCAGTGCCTATCGAAAAGTTGGAATTCACTGACACCATTTGGTGTCGGCATAGGGTAGCCGCTTACTAGCCGGCCTAGCAAAACTTTAATGACCTTTCATCGAGGTATACCTGCATGAAATCGATAAGAATATGATTTATTTTCTCAGAAATAGCGAGTGTAGCATTCGTTATATCTTTAATCCGCTGAGAGACAAGATGCAACTATAGCATGACTATTGAACTCTGAAGTCATTGACTTGTAGGTCACGAGATTTGTGTAGTTATGTGACTCAGAATGCAAATGGCGAGTTCCAGGTCAAATTTCATCAAATAAAATCTCAAAATAATATGACGTTGATTCAGTTGTGCACAGTCAAGTCTGACATCATTGGCCTGATGGCTACACCCAGTTCATATCAATTTTACTTTGGGGCAGTATTATTTGGAGTAAACAATAATCCAGTCAATGCCAGTCACTGGCACATACAGTAAATTTATTTTGGACAACACACGCTCCATGAGAAATTATGCATGAAGTAAACCAAGGCTAATTAAGATTGATTCTTTGGCCCAAATTAATGTTCACAAAAACAGTTTATTTCTTTGGATCAGAAATAAGCCAGATTTAAATTCCAAGCATCTAAACCCAAGGGTACATACCATTGTAAACTGTAAATGTAGAATGGAGTCCAGATGGTATGGAATCTCATTATGAAAAACGTTTATATGACGATTTTGTTTACATATACATAAGCCTTTGAAATTCTGTCATTGCAGTAATGTCAGAATATCTGAGAAAAAAAAACAAAACACTTGCAGAATTACTTTATTTAGTTGAGATAATTTTTAGTAAAATGCCTTGCTTGAGGAGATGTACCATGGTAGTGGACTGGAAGCTGATGGTAGAATTTGAATCCATATCCATGAATTTTGCCTCATTGGCACAAATGGAACCCAAAAAATGACTACAGAAAATAAGACACAAAATTGATAATGATAATTGTAGACTTCACTGAATCAAGCACACCTCAAGTTGGTTTACTGAATAGAGTGCGCTCTTTGCCAGAGAAGCATAAAAGAATTTTATTGACTGACTTTAGCATTTTACTGATTTTAATTAGTTTGGGCACCAGTTGAGGCCACGTGGTAGATAGAAAGTGTTCAGAAAATGAGGAGACAAAAAATGCACACTTTAACCCTTTTCATCACTAAGTAACTTTGTAGGCATAAGAGTCCTCAACACTAAGTAACTTTGGAGTTGTAAAGCAAAATGACTTGTCGAATTTGAAACAACATAACTTTTCCAATTTTAAAGATATCTGGCTGGATTAGGTGTCAAAATCAAGGTTAAAAATCAAATTTTATGACTAATTCACTAAAATGTGCATATCTATCACAACTGTTAAAATACAGGTGCAAACAGGTAACACAACAGGTAAAATACAAGTAATTATCTATTTACTTCTTAGAAAACTTTTTAAGTTCCAAAAACTTGTTCAATTGACCCTAGACGTACTCATGAATAATTCCAGTAGCAACACAAGTCTTTCTTTCAGGTATTTGGCAGGTAGAAGCTTTCATCCAAGGTGAGATCTGTCCACACACCTGTATTGCCTCTGGCACATTTGATCGTTGCATTCAAATTTGTTAGACGGACAGTGTTTCCAAAAACTTCATCTGAATAGAATATTTGAAAATATTCCAAAGCTTTCTTGGAGCCATCTAACACTCGGGTGGGTCCAACTCTCTCAGAAAACGGTAACAAATCTCTTTGGTTTTCCAACTTCGTTCAAACAAAATTATGTGGAGCGAACAATTCCTCCAGTTCAAAACCTTCAAAGTCCTCTTCATCGTCATCACTGTCACCCACAAGCGCATGCCATTGTCTCTCCAGATGTCTTCTCTCATTTTCATCCAATTGTACTAGGTCGAAATTGGTAAAATCCTCAGATAATTCAAAATCTGACACTTCACTCTCATCTGATCTTTCTTTGAACTCCTCCATTTTGGATACAAATTTCACCATTTGGAAAACTCATTAAAAGTGCCTACTTTGTTCCACATTTCTAGCGGTATACTAGCTAAACCCACGTGATAATCCAAATATAATATCTACATTACAAGAAGGAAGTTATTAGAGGTACCCCGAAATTTATATAGTCGGGTACTATAATGTTACAGAAGAACACTGCTCCAGACCGGTAAAGCGGTCCACAGTGTTTACGGACTTACTTCCCCTGGACCAGAAAACTGGTCCATAGTGATGAAAGGGTTAAGTGGCCAGTATAAAATTCTAGAGTGGGCAGGCTGACTAGCAATATGAAAATTGTCACTACATAAGGCCATCATGCAGGGGAGACTGATTATGAATTTGCATTGTATCAGATAAATAAGAAAGCGGTGAGGATAAAATAGAGACTCGTATTTTTCTTAATGATTCCATGTTTTGACTCGTATCAAGCTATTTTTACTCTTTCCATCTCCTGTATAAACACTTAACTGCATAAATAGTCAGGCTATTGTAATCAGTATCTTACAGTAGTTAGATGCTTTGTTACCAAAAAAAAAAAACATCTTTTACTTTCTGTAGCCGTTATATTTATGCCCCAGTTGTGGGTCTTGGACCTACTTTCTATGGTTTGTGGGTCTTGGACCTACTGTTTATGGTATCCAAATAAGTTGTGTTTAAAATTTGCACTAAGCCAACTCTTGTAGGTACTGTATAGAGTAGTTTCACTTATTAACTTCCTCATTGTAATTGATCACTTAGCCATACATGCCATTCATTATCTGGTGTTTTGTTTGTAATCTTTTGATGGGTGAACTCCCCCACTTTAGCTCAGATCATTATCAGATACAGGTTAATGGCATTTATGTTTGAAATAAGCTATTCATAATCACAACACGACATTGTTTGTGACCCAAATGCTATTATATTTGAAAGACTTCTATTTCATGGCTTAAATTTATGTCACTCATTTTCCTCCTGCAGTTCAGCTTGAAGTGAAGTATAATGGCTCCGAATATATATATAATATTGACAATTTACTGATTTTCTTTTGGCAGATACACAGCACAAGTTGGTTCTACTGGGCAGTACATGTGTATTAAATGGATTAATTAATGAGAAACATGCTGCATATATATATATATATATATATATATATATATATATATATATATATATATATATATATTGTTTGATGTTCTAGTGGGTGCATGTCATCTTTGTTTTCCGTTTGCATGGCCATACAAATTACAATGGCTCATATCAGTGATACAGATCAGGCTGACATGGTCCTCAAGTGTCTTGCAGCTAATTATAGCCCTGGGTAAAAACCCAGGAAGATTCAGTCCTATTAAGACAGGTTATCAATCAATCATGATGGTTTTAATGGCTGGCTGGCTTGCTGACTGACTGCCAGAATATCACCACTGCTAATCCACTTAACCAATACAATGCCACCCAGTCAAATAGCTAGATACTGTTTTTGGGGGGTTTTATTTATTTTTATTTTTTTTATTAGCTGGTCTTTCCCCAAAACAAGATTTGTATAAACAAAACCAATTAATGAGATATGTAGAAAACTTGTTTTGTATTCAAATGGATAGTTAGATGGGTGCAAATTACTGTATTACCTCTATTGTCAGGGGATGGCTTGTTGTCCATTGTTAATCCATCCAGTGGCACAAGTATGTTTTCCCTGCACCATCTAAACTACTTGGAGATTGTCATGAAATTTGACATGCAAATTTATCCCAAGGTCTAGTTAGTCCAAAATGAAAATGGTATTGCTGGGACATGCAAGATGGCCACCATTGGCATCTTGTAAATTTAAATTTCTGTCTCCTCAACAGATGATCATATCAAAAGACTTTATATGGTGTCAAGCTGCTTGTAAATAAAAATAGTAGCGATCTGACTTCCAATATACCATCTTGCAAACATTTTATTACTACTACTTCAGGATCAGTGGTCATTTTGACTTCTGTTGATCTTAAGTTAATCTTAAATGAAGATGGCACCAGTCTCGTATCCAGTATGGCCACAATGATGGTCGTTTGGAAACCTTGGTGATGTCTGGTTCCACTAAATGTAAATGTTGCCAATTTGACAGCCACTAAGGTAGCCATTTTGAAAACAGTAGCACTGGTCGTTCAGGATGGATGGTCTTGTCAACTTGTACTTTTGCCAAAAGATTTGTTCTGGTGTATTGTTCATCACAATTAAATAGTTGACAGTCTGACATCTAGTATGGTAGCCATCTTGAGAATCTTGTTATCACTATTCATCTTGATAGGAAGATTATATTAACATAGGTAATGCAGGAATGTCAGATATGCTTTCAACACTAAATAGTTAAAAAGTAGTGATCTTGTCTTGGGTTTTTTTGGACATTTTTTTGTGTGAAAACCTTGTTACTACTACTCCTGAATGGATGGTCATATCAGCAATGGAATTTCACAAAAAGACTTCTTATCAAGTCTAGTTGGTCCTAAATGAAAATAGTTATGCTCAGATAGCTAATATGAAAATCTTGTTATAACCATCTTGAAAATCTTGTTATTGCTACTCCTGAATTGACGTCATATCTACATGGGGTTTTCACTAAGTCTTCTTACGATGTCCAGTTGGTAGGGGATGAAAATCTATCAATCTCACCTTAAATATTGCAACTGTCTGTTATTGTTGCTTTTCGTAATTGTAAATTCCTATTGACATGGGTTTTCCCTGGAATACTTAATGGCCTTGGTTGGTCCTGTGAAAAAATGAGGCTGATCTGACATCAGATATGTCTACTTTGGTGGCCATCTTGAAAATCTGGTTATTATTGTTACTCATTTGGAATTAATGGTCATAATGATGCAGGGTTTCATGAAAAGACATATGATATCTAGTTGATCCTGAATGAAAATTGGGCCCTGAAGAAATCCAATATGACTGTCACAATGGATATATTGAAAATCTTGTCACTAATTCTCAGGAACAGGGAGTCATAATTGCTCATTTGGTGGAGTGCACGGCCTTCCATTAGATATCAGTTTGGAGGTTGAGTTGCCAAGTAGGTGGTGGAATTGGTGGATACATTTTTATTTTTTTAAAAGTAGCTGGGTGTAGAATAAAATTAGCCAGGTAAATCATCTGACTCCAGGCTGATAAGGAAAGCCCTGGGATTATCAGATTTGAAATCCAAAGGTTACAGGTTTGATACATGTCCAGATATGTCCATATTGGCTGCCTCATTGTGTACATGGGAAAGGTACTTCGCTCCTATCTGCACTACCTGTATTAAAAGTGCTGGAAAAACCAATGAAAAGGATCCAACCTCTCGAATAGAGGGTTGTACTGACATAGGATTTTCACCAAGAGTCTTCCTATGGTGTCCAGTTTGGCCTAAATAAAAAAATGGTGCATATCTCACTCCATACATGGTCAATACAGCGCCTAATTTGAACATCATATTGTTCAAGAATATTGCAGGTGGTTGGAACACTTCACAGTTAATAAGAAATGGTTATTTGAATACTGGGACATTTTTTCCAGGCATTGGAGTCATTTCCCACATGGGGCTCAAACACGTGGCCAGCCAAGTCGTATCCTGTGGTCTGCACAGTGATTGGCTTCACCAAGGTGTCCTGAGAGATTAAAAAAAGTGGTGTGGCCCTTGGACCATCAAAAATATCTTCATGTGACCCTCAGGATGGTTTGAGTTTGAGACCCCTGATGTAGGGTGATGGTGACCTTCTCTTCCAGAATCATGAATTTCATCATATCACCCAAAAATGGGATATTATTTTTTTGTCTTTTTGTTTTGTATACAAAATCGGGGCAAGTGTAAGATATTTTCCATTTCCAGCAGACTTTTTTTGATTTGGATTGCTGGACAAGCAGATTTTTCAGATCATGTAACAGTATTCTCCCTAGAAATTATTTCAGCTGTAGAGATAAATAATTTAGTTTTGTGTTCAGTCTGTAACCTACAGTGGCTACCTGCATGATCTACAGAAGCAGTAGCCAGACTAGACTCTCCTTTTTTTTTCTTCTTTATAGCACAAACACTCCAAAAACAGTCATGGCTTCAAAGGAATAAATAAAGCTCAGTGGTATTTATCTGTTTTTGCAAAGGGGGGGGGGTCATGCATAATGGTGTTGTTTTAGAAGAATCTGCACTTTGTAGATGTTCCTGAGTGGTTGTGGCTACAACGGATTAAGTGAATGTCGGTGTTCATTTGTTTTTGTGAAATGGTCATTGATAGCAGTGTCAGAATGCATTTTTTTTTTTTTTGCAGAAAATTGTGATTGCTGTGTTTAAATGATAAAATCGATCCATGCATGATGGTTGTGGTTGTAAATGAGAGGTCTTCCCTCATACTATAGGTCCCTGAAGACAGGTTTTACTGTATCAAATGGCATCAGCCTGGTTATTAAATGAATGAAGATGAAATACACTTTACTATGATTACCACCTGTTATGCAATCAAGGATCTGGGGAACAAGATGAAACTAACACATTTCCATCAGTTGTAATGTTTACTATTATTTTGATTTTTAAAATGGCTGTGTTACTAAACTTTTGAATAAAATAATGTAATAACAATTAAGAAAATGTTCATTAAAGTTTATTAACTGATATTTTTCAAGTTCTTTATTTTTTTTCCCCCAAAAATTGTTTTACGACTTTGTAACCTTAAGATCCCATCCAAAATCATGTGATAGATATTGAGATACATGTCAATTTTTTGCAGTTTGAAGGAGGAAATAAACTTTTTTATGTTTATAATACACAGTATCAAATCAATATAGCATAAAATTAATCATCCAGTTTTACTGAAATTTTATCCACATATTTCAGACTATTGCCATGATTTTTTTTCTTCCAAGAAGAAAAAGCCAGATTTTCAATAATATGCTGTCATTTTTTAGGGGTGGGGTTGGTGAATTTTCCTCCCAATTTTTTAAAATAAAAATAAAGTTTGTGGTATGCTTCTGTTTCATATTGTTGTGGAGTTCTGAAAACTAAATATGAGAACTTGCAAAGAAAGATTAAAATGATGAGTAAAGAAACACAGGTAGTTGATTTCAAATAGCTTTACCTTCTGTTCATCTCTAGTACCCTGTCTTGTAGATTGGAAAACTATTTACTGGACATGGCTTAGTTTGAACAGAAAGTGACATCTAGTCAGTAGACAAGATAATCGGTGAACTAATAAGCAGGTTTATACAGCACCTGATTGTGAAATTGCTGGAGGACAGAGTTTTATAAATAGACATAGAAATTCCCATCAAAACAAAATCTGGTTCTTTGGCAGGCTGCCAAGAATTAACACTCTTTGATAGAGTACAAACTGTAAGATTTATTATAGTATTGCAGTTTTCCCAGACAATCATAGAAATGATGTTAATGCAGGCTGCTGCTAAAGATAGAGTGTGTGTTACTGAATTGTAGTGTTTTGCAGCATATCTAATCCAAATAGCTAAGCCGTGTAGTGTCCTTTGGCAGTGAAAAGGTCTGAAGAATTTTTAATATGCAGATGGTTGGCTGTAACACTGTGGACTTGTTAATAAAGGTAAATAGAATAAAGAGATTTTGAAATTGATAGATAAATATTGCAGTTTATGTAGTCTTTAATGAAAAGCTGATAACCAGACAGAAAAATATTATTCAGGCCAGAACTGGTTGTTTGTTTTTATTGGACTGTTTTGTCATGGCAACAGTATACTAGTTCCACCTATGTGCAAACTGTCTGTAAAGGAAAAGATATGTCTTGGACAAGTCACTTCAGACAAAGTGGGACATGTTAAAACTGATCTGGTCATGGCTGCCCACAAATTTTTGCCCTGTTCCACAAATCTTCACCCTGGGCACACATTTGTGTTGGCAAAAAGTCTAAAAATATGCTTGCAATGTTTAATTGCTTGATGCCCATCCATGTCTCTGTTGGTGCTAGCAATGGCAAGGTTGTGAAAGGTGATTAAACTGTAAGACAGCAGTGAACATTCATTTTAAAACAATGTATTTGGAAATGAAACAATTCAAGGTTCATGGTAGTTGGGTGAGTTGTAATATAAAATGCTTCTTGGCCATTAGTGTAACATTTTCGATGTTAAAGTCATCCCAGTAGTGAGAAAGATTGAATTTAGTTTTAGATTGAAATAATTCTAAAAGAAGCTAAATTTATGTAAATTCACAATTCATCATTCAGGGTTCTCGACCGCATGGATGCGGGAGGTCATGGGTTCGATCGCTGAGTCATACCAGAGACTTATAAAAATGGTACTAACAGCTGCCTCACTTGGTGCTCAGCATTAAGAGGTTAGTGTTAGAACTGGTCGGCCTGGTGTCAGGATAATGTGACTGGGTGGGACATCATGCTACATGTCTGCGACATGATGCCCCAGTGCTAGACATCACTATAAACTGCCACACTGCAGACATTGTAGCGATATGACTGAAAAATTGTTAAAGCTACATTAAAAAATCCAACACACCCATTCAGGGTTCTCAATAGATTTCCAAACGGACAAGTCAGTTGATCCTTGATCCCAAAATTTCAGGAGTTGAAACTAAAATCTTGAGAGTCGATTCTTTTGGCCAGTCATGAACCCATAGCTATGATTCCACATTATTGCTGGAAACAAATGATGTTTAAGATTTCTTATCTCGTGCTAAATAATGACAAATACTTGGACAGTATTTTGTAAAAAACATAGTCTCATTTTTGTAAAAGTGTTTCTCTTTCTAACTGTATGTTACTGTGTGTATATTTTGTATATGAAATACAGGATTATTTTATACTTTATTATATTTTCAACTTTTAAACATATTCTATTATCAACTGCTCAAATCATTTTTTTTTTTTGCAGAAATATACCCGTACAACTGTGAAGGTTATATATTATTCAGATATCAGGGATGTATATCACAGAATTGTCAGTTCACTTTTCTACTTGTTCTTAAATTTTCTAGCAAATTTTCGGAGATTGACTCTGCTTTTCCTCGGAGCTGACACTACCTTCCTTTTTCTTAGGAGCCTGAGGGTCAGAAATGTCATCACCAGCAGATCGTTTCCGAGACTAACACAGAAAAGAAAATATACTTCTTTGCGCCATTGTGATTTTCAAGTTCAGACGCACTAAGTGTTATGTCCATTAAATTTTTTCTGAATGATCCATTAATTAAAATGTTCGAGGTTTTAAACTTTTTGCCGACTGAAGCAAAATAATTGCCAATAAAACACAATCCCATGCAGAAAACTGGCTTTGTAAGAAGCATGTTCCTGTTTTGTCTGATTATAATTTAAAGTGCAATCAAACGAATGCCAATATTTTATCAGAAATGAATTCAGTGAAGACATAAATGATTATGAATTTTTAAACATTCCGCAGAATGAAACAAATTGCCAATAAAACCATCAGCTTTGCACGCCACCATATGCTCCAGTTCTGACACGTTGATTATAATTTGATGTTTAAACATACCAAAACTGATATTTGATCAAAAAGCAGTACATTCATGTCATAATTGTTACCACTTCCTCCATCATAAACTTCAAACATAATTGCAAAACAATCCAATGTAATTTCATTGCACCTTAGCTTGACTTCAGTGAACTGTTAGCTCTGCCCAGTTCGTATATTGGTGCGACACCAAAACGTTAACATATTTGATAATGTAACATAGTTTACCCAGGCAGCTTCTGATTGGCATTGAAACTGTCAAATATATCATTACACCATAATAATAATATTACAGAAAAGATATTTGAGTAAAATTACAATTTTCATTTGTACACCAGGCAGTGAGTATAAAAAAAATTTTTACATCAAAAAAATGATGGTACGAGTACCTGCATATACTACCATGCCTTACAATGCTGTTAGAAATAACACAAACTTGGGACAACGAGGAACAGTTTACATGTACAGTTAAAACCCATTATAACGCGATGCTCAGGGTCCAAAGAATAACATCGCAATATAAGCAGGATCGCATTAAAAATTTTTGAAAAATTCCCCCATAGAAAATGTGCATTTAAATTTCAATGTTGCCAGTTTTAACTAACCTTTTGATTATATAATCTGCTAGGGGTATGAATAATCGGCTTCTCTGAGAACATGTATTTAGGATGTTAAAAAGAGAACTCGCCTTAAATTAATAATGGGAGCCATGCTGCAACTGCATTATAAGCGGAATCACATTATAACTGGTTTTACCTGTATTTCAAAATGTGCATACTGTTTTCACAACTATCATCCACATTAAGAAATTAAATAAAATGGAGAAAAAGACTGTTTTGGTAAATATCAGTTTTTTTTTTTTTTTTTAAATCAGTCGAATAAAGGAAAGACATAAGAAAAAAACCCTCTTTCTCTTCCCCAGACATACCTAGCCACACCAATTTTCGCAGGGATAACAAATCTTAACAAGCTGGGTTTCTATGACAAACACTAACGAACACTGATTATTGCCAAAAAGAAAGTCTTAATCATGTGCTCATGAAACATTAACATGTCTGAATATGTGGTTAACCTGAAATGAACTGCACAGTGGAATTTTCTGTTCTTGATCTCACTTATTTAATTTTAGCATACACTCATTATCTACCAGCATGTATCATAATAAATACCTTTTAATGAAATACTCTCCTTTGTAAACTAATAAAGCATAAATTAAATGACAGGGTTTTCAATATCTGCGTACCCTCTGGTTTTGATGTGTGGGATTTAAAAAAAACTCATTTTTAACGAGCAGAAATTTAGACTTGTTTATCAATTTGGGCTGGGACATCAATCTTAATTACCCTTCCAGTTTAGTTTCTTATTAACCCATTTTATCCTGAATACGACTACGGGCGTAATACCTCAATCTATCCTGAATATGCCTGTGGTTGTAGTATCCAATTTTTATCCTGAATATGACTATGGTCGTACTCTACTACATATGTGTAATAGAGTCTCTAGAAACACGTGTTATACATTACAAATATTTGTGTACTTTTTCACCAACACAGGAAATGGTTAAAGCACGCATGCGCAGTGAAATTTTAAAAAAAATCATGGTTGGAAAAGAAATTGTTGGCTTGAAAATCGATCGATAAAATGATGGACGACAACTCAGATGTAAACATGGATGTTGATAGCGAGGGTAACGACATTGAAGTTGATGATTTGGATGATTCTGATGATAATATTGACTTAAATGATAGGTTAGAGTTGAATCAAGTTGATGATAGAGATGATGCATGGCTTCATGCACTTTTCGACAGTGATTTGGAAAATGAAGCTGACTTTGAAGGTTTTCAAGAGGAATGGGTCCGGGATGACTTTTCACCTCGGTTGCAGCCACAATTTATTATATTGTTATTACTGACATAGTGATGATGTGGTCTTCAAAATTTGGACAAAAATTGTACTGATTAATTACCTTTATCTTACTGAAAGATTTCTAGGATTAATTTGAGACAAGTTTTCATGAGAAACTGCACGCTGAAGTACATGTTCAAGAATGTGAAGTAAACAAATTTGTTCCAGGTGTTTTGTTGTCCAATTTTAGTAAAATTATTATAACTTTTGAACTAACAGTGCTAGAAACTTCAAATTTGGACCAAAATACTAGAAATAGAATTATCTTTATTTTATTCACATACTATTTGGAGCATTTCATTCATCTTCATGAACAAAAGATTACTGAACATCATGGTTTTTTAATTTGTTTTGGTTTTTTTCTTCTTTTAAGTCATATTTCAAAATACAGTTGTGAGCATGTACATTGGTAAATGATAACAAAACATATATCACTGTGTTGCAAATTTTATTACCTTTTCAGAGATACATAGTTTTATATACTTTAAAAAAGAAATAACAATGTTACAACATTTTTAGTAAACATGGTGAAGGTCATCACAATTTCTGCTGCTGCTGCTGTATGATGCTTCGTTTTACCACAATGTATTTAGAATTGCTTCTCAGGAATCAGGCACTGCAGTTGAAATTGGTAAACAGGATAAAATGGGTTAAGAGTACGCTGTCCATAAAAAATTTACTGTAGGAGGCACTGATTGACATCTGCTTGACATTAGTTTAGACCTTGATGGCCAATGATATCGCACCAGTGGAAGATATATCTGAACTGGGCGGAGCTAACAGTTCATTGAAGTCGGGCTTAGATTCAACTGAATTAGGTTGGATTGTTTTGAGATTACATTTGAAGTTTATGATGGAGGAAGAGGAAACAATCAAATATCAGCATTGGTATGTTTGGACATCAAATTATAATCAACTGGTCAGAAATAAAGCATATCATTATGGCGGCTCATGAAGCCGGTTGTCAATGGAAGTTGACCAACTTTAACTGTTTTATTGGCAATTTGCTTCATTTAGCGGGACGTTTAAAAGTTCTGAATCATTTATGACTTCACTGGATTCATTTCTGATAAAATATTGTCATTTGTTTGATTGCACTTTAAATTATAATCAGTTAGACAAAACAGGAACATATGGCTTCCATCATGGGATTACATTTTAATTAATGGATCAGTCAGGAAAAAAATTGAACAGGCATAATGCTCAATGCATACATCTGAACTTTAAAATCACAGTGATGCAAAGAAGTATATTTTCTTTTCTGTCTCTCTCTCAGAAACGACCTGCTAGGGATGAATTTTTGACCCTGAGACTCCAAAGAAATGGAAAGATAGTGTCAGCTCTGAGGAGAAGAGTCAATCTCCTAAATTTGTTAGAAAATTTAAGGACAATTGAAAAGTGAACTGACAATTCTGTGATGTACATACTTGATATTTGAATAATATATAAACTTCATAGTTCTATGGGTATATTTTTGAATATAAAATGAAATGAGCAGTTGATAATAGAATATGTTGACATGTTGAAAATATAAAGTAATAAAATAATCCTGTTTCATATACAAAGTATACACACAGTAACACATAGTTAGAAAGACTCAAACTTGCACAAAAATCAGATTGTATGTGTCTTACATAATACTGTACAAATATTTCTCATTATTCAGCACAAAATCTTCAACATCACTTGTTTCCACCAGTAACAATGAATCTGAGCTAAAGGCTCATGATTATCCAAAGACCTCGAGATTTCAGTTTTGACTATTGAGATTTTCAATTTGACTTGTGAGATTTTTGGGTCAAGGTCCTCAGTTTTGAAATCTGTTGAGAACCCTGTATGACATAGAATTAAACATAGAAAGTGTTGATTTACCATAAATGCCCAAACACAAGTACCAGTTGTAAATTATGTACACTATATTTCTCTGCTGTAAAGCACTTTTAGGAAACACTTCCTAGAACAACTGTCAACATAAGGCTCCCTCACAACTGAATATTGTCACCTGTGTGGTTGCTTTCAGTGATGTCAATATTACTGGCAATTATTTATTTGATGCTTTTGTTAATTGACACAGTGTCTTAGTATCCAATACCAGTCCTACAACCAATAAGGAATTCTTTGAAGCTGATATTTATTACCAGAATTTGGTCAGAGTACAAAGTAATGCAGTACAACCATGCTGTCTTAACTCGTTAACCCCTGGCGCCGCGTTTACGGGGCAGGAGGTGGTAGCCTACTTCTGAGCTCTGTAGTGTCACGGTCATGTACGACACAATAAAGTGGGTGGTATTATAGAAAGGTAGACAGATGTAGCTTTACGATGATGCCAAATAATATGGATGTTCTAGTTGCACTACAAAATACAGAGGGAGAAACGTAACTTTTTGGACCCGAGTTTTTTCCAGCCAAAATTCACTCGAGGTCTGAATCCGATTTTGTGTCTGGATTTTAGACTTTTTGGCCTCAGATCTAAGACAGACCGGTCTGAACTGCACACAGACAGGTGAACCTTTGCAAAAAGTAGGATAAGATGGGCATTTAGAATAAAGAGTGGTCTCGACACGAAAATGATGGGTCTGTTATGCAAAAAAAAAAAAAAAAGTCCAACTTTTGCCCTTCTGCTCATGCTCAGGCGAAATAGCCGATGAAAAACGATCTTTCTAACACAACTAGACATTAGGTTAACCGAAAATGTCTTGGAGGTCGATGTATTAGGATGTATTCAGAAATAGCTCCCAAAATGGGTTTCCTACTCGCATTTCAGGCGAAAATGACAAAAACCTCCAGGGCTTAATGAGTTAATAAGTACTGTATGTACTCGCTTATGAGATGAGTCAGAACTGCAAACTACACAGACCCAGATCTGCTGTCGCATAATGTGCCGGCAGATCTGGGTCAGTGCAGTTTGTTAGGAGTAATCAGAACAAGTAACATAGACCCTAATCTGCAGGCGCATTATGCTACGGCAGATCAGTTCTTTGTTGTTTGCAGTTTTACCAGACTTATAAGCGAGTGTTTACAATGTTGTGTAGTTAACTTGAAATGGATTAATCCCCATTTATTGATATAACACCTGTTTGAATTTTTTTTCTCAGATGCCTTAAAAATTACAGATAATGAAAAATGTATGAGTGATCTGTATGGTTACATGTCTTTCATGTGCCATTGTATTGTATAAATTTGTAAGTGGTCAATCACAGTCTCCCCAAGCACATTATCACTTAATTTGAGTGAATATATGGAAAAAGGCCTTTAATTTATTAAAGGTAATTAATTTATTCAGAATTACTTGGAAACTTGTGTTCTGGACACAGCTGAAACCAACACTTTTGGCTTATTTGCCAAGGTAGCCAGTAGACAGGATTTGATCAGAATTTAAAAAGACATATTTGGGACCAAAACATGTGACCAGTCTGCAGAGCAAGGTAAGATGCAGATAATTTGGCTTTGTAAAGTGTCATTGTTTCACTTCTTCATCTGACGGTGTATTAAGAGGGGTTTTATCTTGTTTTCTTAAAATCAATGCCATTTTTTCTATTGCAGATGCCCTCTCACTATGGTCAACAAAATCAAAGTGGGTATCAAAATCAAGGTCTGCCCACTCACAGTAGTCAGTCCCAGCCAATGATGGGTCAACAGGTGCCACCACAACAACCACCTCAGCCTCCAGGACAACCACCAGGGTCATCACCACCACCACATCTTAACTCACAGTCTGTACTATCACCGCATCAACGTCCTGCACCTCAGCAGTCACCTCATCAGTCACAGCAGCAGCGACCCACGCCACAACCTTCACCTCATCAACAAAGACCTGCACCCCAGCCATCGCCTGGGCAACAGCACCAACCCCAGCCATCACCCGGGCAGCTGACAAGATCATCTCAACAAGCATCACAATCTCAACCATCACCAAATCAACAGCCACTAGCATCGCAGGCTACAGGTCCCAATCAGTCGTCACCACAGCAGCAGATGATGTCACATTCTCAGCAGAATCATCAGTCAAGTCCACAGGTGAGGATCTGTAGTTTAAAAAAAAAAACACACACAAAAAGTCACATTAAATATAATGTTTAAAAGAAAACGACCTGCCTACCTTAATTTTAAAATCAGTGCAATAGGAAACTTAAACTTTTGTTGGCCTTGCACAGTAATAATGATAACAGTGTTCAGTGGTCAACTGAAATGAAATGACCAGACACAACTGTTACTGCTAGATCTTATGTAGGATTTGCATGCCTCATAACTATTTTTTAAATTATTTCACCCCCTTTATTTTATTTGACATAAAAGAAATAATTAACTTGATAATAGAAAGAGGTCTGCTTTTGATTGAGTGTAACAGTACCACAAATTCGTTTGCAAATCGTAGATCAAAACAGAGTTAATTAAGTTCTCAAAGAAATGCTTGTGAACATGTTTGTGTGGGTAGTTTGACATTTTTTACATTGTCATACAAGAGGACAAACCACATTTATGATGATTACACGAAACCGAATTAAAGATAAAACTAAAACAACAATTTCACATGACAAAACTTATTTAATTGGTATTTATTTCTTGAAGTCTGGCATTACTGACATTTCCACAGACCAAATTTCATCATTTTTATTTAAATTGTAAAGAGAAATGAAAGGCTTCTTATTAAAGGTTGAGAATTTCATGACGTTGATTGATATTTCCAGATGCTAACCACTGTTCTCAATCATAATGCATGCAATATACCAGGGTTTTGTTTATGAATTTTGATTTTGGTTTTGTTCACATTTGACAACAAGATTCGGTTCTTTTCACATTTTCCTGAAAACAAAGTGGGATCCACACTTGCCACAGTGTTATAAATGGGTTTTTGAGTTGTCCACAGAGCGTTGTGTGATATATAATGGAGTTGAAATATAATTTTACAAATCTGAAATATTTAACTTAATCATGATTGGAAATTTTCACCCAGTTGTCAGCATACAACGTTTTTTCCTTTATTAACGACAGAACTTTTGAAGAAAAATGTGTGGATTATGTGTTATATTACTGTTTACTTAGTTTCCAGTTTCCTGATAACCCTATTGTTCAAAATAAACAGAAACCTAGGTAGCATGTGCATTAGCAAGCAAAGCACAGCATGGTTAAATTCTCTAGATCAGTCAGTAAACATTGTCGCACAGCTGTCTGAACTGTTCTAAAGAAGTTTCTAAGTGATGCTGTATTATCAAGTGCTACAGAATTTTTCTACTTTACCATAGAATAACTATGATAAATATGAGGGCTTGATAGATGTATCAGTAATCGGTTTGATTTATATTTTACACCAGTAACTAATGATCGTTCTTAAATGTAGCATTTCAGTGAGAATTTTTTAAATTCCAACAAATGCTTGACTTATCATTAACAGGTATGTTCAGTAAATAGAATAAATCTGTAAAACAGCTGTTTACCATATGAATTGGTCAATCACCTCAAACAGGATAAATAAAAAGGACTGCCGTATTTATGGCGTGTTTTCAGACACGGTTTGCTTTCGGACACCGTTTGTTGGGGGCAAATATAATATTTAAATGCCTTGTAATTTTCAGACGTTGCTTTGCTGTAATTTTTTCTACAACGTATATTTTCGGAAACAATCGAAGAAGACCTGCTGCATCGTTTTAAAGTAAAATTCACAGCATGTTTGCTGTTAATTTAACTGATACAAAGTTCACTTCATTTGGTCGCCAATATGATTGGTTGTCAGTGTAGACATCATTACACACGAAGGAGCCTCTCACCCTTGGTGCTCTAAGATTAGCCATCATATATGTACCAGTATTTCTACTCTCGATACTAAAATATTTCTGTCATAAATATTTTCAGAATTATGATTCCAAAATCTTTTTATTTAGTTTGTATTAATATCTTAATTACACAGAAATAAAGCTTGCATGCACTTGTAAGGTAGATTTTAATGGCCACTGATTAGCAGAGGGTTAAACTGTGGATTGAAAGATTACTAATATGGCGGTTCTTTTGGAAAATACACACACAATCGTGGCTCTAATACATGTATGGCTGCATTTTCTGGTGGATGGACATGTATCAAATAGACAAAATAGGCAAGTAATACCTGTTTTTCATTCATTATCCTTTCTGTGGTGTTAGACAAAGTACGTTTTACTTCATGGCAGCACGTTGTCATGTGAGCTAACGGTAACTTCGTTACAGACATGGGGGGAGGGCACAAATTTATCTTACACTGTTTGTTTTTGGACATCTAATTAAAGAATTTAATATGTCCTCTGACGACAAAAAAAGTAATTATTTGTCGCCATCCGAAAACATGCTGTAAATACGGTAATTAACATTTTCATAGTTTACTCATAGTTTTGCATCAGGCTTGACAACTAATGGTACAGCTATTGTGTTCCCATATCCTTGATAAATGGATCATTTCATTGTAGTATCTCTTACAGGTAAACGTGCTTGAAGAGCATTAAATGTATTTTGTCAATAGATACAGTGTATTGGAAGAAGCATATAACTGAGTTGCCCGTATGGCACAATTTTTTTTAAAGCCCTGATTGTCAAAGACCATGTAGGCTTACGGTTTGGTCTATTGTCTGTCAACACTTTTGAACACTGATTAGATTTCTGTCAGTCTTTTTTATCAGACTGTGGTATAGATCAACAAGATTTTTGATGAATTTGATCACAAGTGACATATATGCATGCTTATGATCTGATCAGTTTTGCTGTTATGAAGACTCTTGGCAGCAAATCAGATTTTGATGGGATTTGGTATGTAGGCTTATGTCACTAAGATGCCTGATAATGAGATGCATAATGCATTGCAGTTTGTGAGCCTGTCTCTGATGTACATCAGCAAAGGTACTGAATAAGAATTAACTATGTGGAAGAAAAAGATTTATAAATTTATTTTGAAGCAAGATTGATCCGTTAAATAGTTATTTTGTCATATCAAAGTGTTGAAACATTTGTAGTTATGTCCTCTGGTACAACTCTGTGATCTTAAACTAAGTAACAGAAAAGAGCAAAAACCAACTAGTTTTGTAAAATTCAACAAATAATTTATTTCCCAGGAATACAAAGTGAAATTTAAAGAGAACTTGGAGTATTATGAATTAAACTGCAAATAGTCCTAAATGGTCCCAAATAGTCCTAAACATTCTATTGCAAGCCCAATTGTATACAGTTCCAATTGAATTCCAGTGGTATTCCAGATAAATTTCCAGTATTTAATGTGTTGACGTGCCTGTAGTCTGGAGCGTGATAATGTGCTAAGAGTATTTTGATGCATCACAGTAGTATAATCCAAAAATGTTTTTGTCTGAATTCACTATAATTCCAAATTAATGGAACAGTCCAAGAATATTATTGACAGAAACTTTGTATTTCCAGTGAATAATAATTTCAATAAATGAATTCACCCAAATGAAAAAAAAATGAACAGAACAAAAAGACTGATTCTGCTTCAAGATGTTAAGGCAATAATGAGTAATTTTTAGATAAACAAGATTATAAACCCCTCTACTTGATCTCGGCTGCAATTGCCATTTTCTGAAAACATGCTGTCACTTAATGGAAACTTCCATTCAAGACGTTTCTAACATCTGAATCGACTATAGACATGTTTACGTTCATAATGATGTGAATATTTAATCCATACTCAGAGAGAAACTTTCAGCTATGTTGTGTGTTGTGTTGTTTACAAAATAAATATCAGGTATACAATGAACTTGATTTTGGACAAGGTCAAGTACAAAGTACAAATGTATATAAAATATTATCACTAAGAAAAGTCGATAAATACTACAAATTAAATATACATAACAACTCATATATGGGGGGGTGAGTGGTCTAAAGTGTTCACCGTTACAGATCACTGCCATCTCACCTCTTTGTGGGTTTGAGTCTCTGGCTCGGCCTATGTGGGTACATGAGAAAGCTTGACAATAGCTTCTCATGGGCTGGTGGTTCTTTCCGGGAGTTTTCCCAGGTTCTTCATCCACCTTTATACTGGCCACCATGTATAGCCTAACTTGTACTGAAAAATGGCATTAAACCCTACAACAACATATTTTGCTTTATTTTAAGGCATTTCATATATTTCAGTGCCATTACTCACAAATTATATTAACCCTATCAACACTACAGACTGGTAAAGCTGTCCAGGAACAATAACTCCTGCTCAACACTGTAGACCAGTATTCCGGTCTGACATACCTGTCTCGTTTTGGCGATAAATTCTCTGATTGGTCAATGTCTGGGATTCCGCTATAGTAAATATTTGATTCGTACATTGATTCATTTGCGTACTATTTGGATACATTCGGACTTTAAGGTAGGTTCTTTACAAGAAGGGGGGGTTTTCCGATCTATAAATGGAAATCTTCAAAGTCGCCTAAATACATCCAAAATTGCGGACTCGTCTGATGATGAATCAGAATTATCTGGGGACGAAATAATTGAAAATATTGGCAATTTTGATCTTGTAAAGATAAATCAAGAAGAGAGGGAACGTATACAACAAGAATGGTTTGATATTGTTGGCGATAGTAATGACGATGAGGAATTTGAAGGTTTTGAACTCGCCGATGTGTATGAGACACCAGAATTTTGTCAGCGGACAAAATCTCCATCGGAATGTAATATTCACACATTTTCCGAACATGTAGGTCCAACATGAGTATTTGATGGATCAGGAACACCTGTTGAATATTTTCAGCTATTTTATAGCGACTATGTGTTTTCAGAAATAGCAAGATTTACAAATACCAACACACACCTGAAGCGAGAGACTGACCCATATCAACACAAAGGTGTTTGGACTGATGTCACGTTATCAGAAATAAAGGCATTTTATGGCCTGTTGATATTGATGGAAGTTATGAAATTCAACAGAGATGAACTGTATTGGTATAAAAGTGAGAAATTCTGGCTTGTTGGATCAAATTTCAGAGAAATTATGTCAAGTGACAGGTTTGTCCAGGTAAAACGCTACCTGCGTTCCAGTGATGATAGCAGTCAAAATCTTCAAGGTGACAGATTCCACAAAATAAGATTCATATTAGACCACTGTTGTCGGCAATTCAAGTCAGAATATGTTCCAAGCAGAGAAGTATATGTGGATGAAGCCATGGTACCATTTAAAGGTAGACTTGAACGTAAAACCTTGTATACTTTAGGTTTTAAATACCTGTAGAAATATCGTTAACACACCTTTGGATTTGCTTGAATTTTGAGATAAAATTGCATTTATTCAAGCCATTATTTGTAAGAACACCACAATGGATCAAAAACAGTCCACATATTACTCTTTAAACACTTTATTCAACATTTTATAGAGAATACAGTGAAATTTACCTTTAACTTACCTTTTGATTTACCTGTATAATCATCTGTGTGAGACTAAAGTTGCTTATGAGAATATTTTTAGAAACCTGAATTTGTCTTCTTTACAGTGGTACCAAATATGTATTCCTATAACAAGAAATCAAATTTATACAAGTCATTGAAAATATGTTGCCTACATTTATTAAGATTTTTGAAAGTTAGTATTGAATGGTAGTCTTTCCCTTGTAGTTACTTAGTGGTGAAAGGGTTAAATGTATATTTAGTATTTTTAGCTTTGATTAAAAAAAGAGAACTTGATTTGCATTCCTCTGCAACATTTCAGATTGAATTATTAGAAGCAAAGTGACCCATTGGTAGTCCATCCAGGATGATCATATGGTAGAAATTGAAACCACAACCTTTTCCTCTTGGATGGTAATCCCTGTGATTTCATTATGTGTGAATTTGTATTCACAAACTGACAGATGTCAGCTATCATGTGATTGGTAACAGATCAACATGGGTCTCCTGTTATTAGATCTTACTTTTAGCTTGATTGGTCATAGACCACCTTATGATACAAAATGAAGATGGTGCAGATTTGACATCTGGTGTAGAAATGATGGCACCCATCATGAAATGGGTTTTCACCAGAAGACTGGGTATGGTATCTATTTGGACCTTAATGAAAATGGTCATCATCTAACCTCAGATATGCTAGCCACATTGAAAGTGTTGAAAATGGGGTTTTCACCAAATGCCTTCTAATAGTGTCAGTTAGTCCTTATTGAAAATGGTGCATTTAATCCAGTATGGATGTCACAGTTGTTGATTTGAAATTCTTGTCACTCAAGAATGTCAGAAATGGTTTTAACATACTCAGCAGAACAAGTGGTATTATGAATTCCTGGAAATTATGGGCACTAGAGCATCTGTCCCTTTGTGTTGATTGGGAACCACTTGAGAAAATCCCCAGGAATTCCAAATGTAGATGAAACTAAGTTGAACATTTTCGCTTAATAGAAGAGCATGCATGGTTTTTGTTAGAGAGAGGGATTTCAGTAAGATGCAGAAGTTGGAAAAGGAGCAGGAGATTTGGGTGTGGTATGTAGGACCCATAAACTGAAATTATGTTGGTGTTAGTGTATCAACTCCAATTGGACCATCTTTCCTTCATGATTAAATGTGGAATTTGTTTGAAAATAATATTATTGTATTATAGAACTTTGTATTAAATTTGTTGCATTATATAACTTTGTATAAAATTCATATTGCTAATTTTTACAAAGGGGGGTGTGAGTTTATGGGTTCAGTCTTATTAATAAGGAAAGATTGTATTATGCAAAATCCTCAGGTTCATTGATATTGATATTGGACCTTTGCATTGTGGTTACCCTTTTTGAATAAAAGTAATATCTTTTTCTTAGCTGATTAAAAACAAAACTAAAAAGTTACAAAAAAAAAGAAGCATTGGAAAATGCAAGTTGCCAGGTGAGAGAATAATAAGGAAAATAAGGAAAAGGGAGGTTTGAAAATAATGCACAAACCAAAATCAACAATAAAAAAGAATGAACTGGAAAAGTGGATGTTTTATAGTGTGGTCAAAGCCCTGGGCAGATATTACTGTTGGCCTACTTCATAATACTGTATGTGTGCTGAAAATGCTAACAGTTATAAATAAATGGCAGATTTGTTTTTTTTGTTTTTTTAAAAAATAAATTGGAGAAAGAAGACTGTCATTAAATGTTTAATTTATGATGTCGCAATGTATATGTTGTTCAATGTACATGGTGTGCTTTTTTCTTTTGAATTTAGGTCATTGTAAGCAAAATCTTCGACTCTCAGAAATCACTGATATCGTTAGAATTGTTTCCGTCTCCTACATAATTTACAGAACTTGGCGATAATGTTTTATAAACTGCTTTTTTATTATTTTTTAGCCCAATGTCAAGCATATGCAGGGTGTCATTACTTATACATGATCCGTTATTGCACATTGAACGCAGGGTTGCAGTTTTCACAAAAAAATTCTTTGTTCTATGTCCCCCAAATGTTGACCTAGTGCTCCCACTGGGCGAACACTTTTTGTTGGAAAAAAAATAGGCCTATGGCTTTTCATTAGTGGATGTCCACCAATATCTATTGGTGTGAAACCAAAGTCATGAAAGGTGATAAAACTTCAAGATGTCAATAAATATCTGTTTTTAAACAAACTTTCTGGCAATGAAAACATTCAGAGCTTGTAATTGTCAGCTGAGTTGCAGTGTAGTGTGTGATAGCCATTAGTATAAAGACTTTTTGAGGCTAAGGTCACCCGTACCGCAAGAAAGATTTCATTTATTTTGAGGTTGACAAAAGTGACTAAATTTATGCAAATACAGAATTTGTTGTTGTTGTGGGGCTTAACGCCATTTTTCAGCACACGATAGGCTATACATGACGGCCAGTATTAATGGTGGAGGAAGAAACCGGGAAATCCGCTGAAAGAACCACCGACCCACGAGAAGCTACTGGCAAGCTTTCTCACATATCCACATTCGCCGAATCTTAGACTTGAACCCACGCAGACGGAGGTGAGATGGCAGTGATTTGTAACGGAGAGCACTTTAGACCACTCGGCCGCTCGGGGCCCCCAAATACAGAATTTGTCATGAATTAATGATTTGTTAGTTTGAAAAGAAAAGTAGAAAACATAGGTACATATTACAATAAATAGTGGTAGATAATGAGTACTAAAGTGCAATCAAGATCCGGAATGGAGAATTCTGTGGTGCAGCTCATTGTACGTTAACCAGAGGTAAAAACATCGATGTTATCACAAGAATGCAAGTGTCCAAGGAAAATACGATAGTGCAGTGCAGACAACAAAGTCAGGGTGACAAAACTTGTTAAGCAGTAAGATATGTGATTTTTATAGCACTATTAGTGCATTCTGTATTATTTTCCTTTGTCTCTCAAAAATGTTGTTTCCTCCAAATTTGGAGGGTGGAGAGACATTGTCCATTGGGCTTGGGATCCTATGGACAATATCAGTGATCACCACTCCTGATATGATTGAGTGGACGTTGAAGGAAAGAGACTAAACATTTATGTTGATTGAATAATGTTTCAGACCAGCACTTAACAGTAATGCTGAATGGGATAAAGCAATGTCTTCTAGGCATCAGCTACTTGTTATAAAACTTTTGAAATAAACTTTTTACAATCTTTCTAAATTGTAGATGGCAACACACCCTTGAGTGGTCAAGAGAGTATAATAGCAGAATAATTTATTCAGCTATGAACATATACTATGCATAAAAATCTTTGTTTCCATTTTCCTCAACAAAACGCTTGGATTACGTATGTGATGCTTGTCTACCAGACCTACAATTGACTCCTACAATTTATCAGACAAACACAAAAATTATTTAGGAAATTGTATAATGTCAAGGAAATAAGAGTGAAGTGCCTATCCCTAGGTCATAAGAAGACAGGCAGGCTGGTTTTGATGGCTGTCAAACTCAAAACGTTTGGATTACAAATCCAACACTCTTTCAGCTGAGCTGCTGTGGCTTCCACAAGTTATGTCAGAAATTAAGAATTTATATAGAACACATGTTGAGTATGCTGACAGGTCTTTTCACAAAGGAATACAAATTGGGCCATAGAACCATGGGTCACTTTTTGGTAAATGGAGGGGGAAAAATTAGTAAACAAAATATTTTGCTCAGTCAGACAATCCTCATATTTTGTTACATGAAACTAGAAATATACAGTACTTATTTTTAGGTCTACTGTTTGTATCCTTAGTTTGAACAATGTTAACATAATGTAAAAAGAAATGTATTTACAAAGTATTGTTATGTTGACCTAAAAAAATTATAAAATGAAGGCAGAAGTAATTGAGACAGGCATAAAATTTTTATTGCATAATAAATACGTTTATCATGTCTGTTAATCTTATCTCTGAATGAGAAGTTTCAGAGGATCAGATTTGTGTAATGTAGCAAAAGTACCTTTGTAAATATTTGTTTTGAAAGGTCACAGTACAAAGGACAGACAAGGAAAAAGTATTAATTGCGTTAGTCATATTTTGATCACATAATATGCAGAACCTTTCACTGTAATATACGTTTCAGTAATAACCTACTTGTTGATACGTATATGTAATTTAATTACTTGTGTGTTAGTTTTAAATTCTTTTTATTTTAATCTTGTTTCATTACATTTTATTGTAATGATAATTTTCATTGGATTTGAATCTCTTTTTGGAAAATTCACTTGACCAGATTAGAGTGTAACCGTTGCTTAAGCACTATTTTTAGCTCACCCTGGTTCATAGATCTTGTAAACATCAAGATAAAACAATCGGCTATTGCCAAGGTCATTTTTTGCTTGCGTGGTGGCTCTAATTTGTAAACAAGTTTTTTTATTGAATCTTATAGTAAGATTCGCTAAGTCTTTTAAGGCGTGTGTGCAAATTATCATTTTTTTTAATGTGTTGTTCAATTAGTAGTTACGTAATCCATCACATGAGCTACCATGTGATCTAAAATCGAGGCTTAAAACAGCCACTTGGTATTAAATTTATTCAGTCATAATTTTTACAACTCAGAGCTCAAGGTGTTTTATTGTTGAAGCCAGATTGTTTTTTAAGTTCATCTGTTTTTTGGAATTTAATAATTTATTCTCTAGAAGACTAAACAAGTGTACTTTTTTATAAAAAGTTCTGGGACAAAGAAATCCAGTGGAAATTTATTCTGGAATTCTAAACGGAAACATTATAAACTGATTCAATCGAGGACCTGTTACCATCAGTACAACGACCTAATCTGATGTCAACGCCTCCATATTGGAATTTCATTGAGATTCGAACCTGGATTCAATTAGAACTGTTTAGTGATAGGACTTATATTTTTCAACTTTAGGATTAAATTTTCGATTATATTCACAAACCCTAAGTCCTATTTCCTATTTTCACGTTGTTTTCTAGGGAAATAAATCATTTTTGTTAAATTTACAAATCTTGTTGGCTTCACTCTTTTCTTTTGTTCCTTTTGTACGAGCCTACATGTAACACTGTACAGAAAGATTTGTGTTAAAGTTCGAACAAGAGCAAGAGCTGTTCTAAATTTATGTAACTGCGAACAGGTGCTTCCAACTCAAATTTTTTTGTTTTTATGCAAAGTCAGTTTACTCAAAGCAGATGAGGACTCCCTGTATGATTATAATAACCTGGTTGTTAATTAGATAACAAATTTGGACTACATATTTTAAGATTTACATATTTTTTTCCTTTTCATATAATTTTTTTTTTTTACACAATTCTGACATCTATGCCTTTTTGTTTTACCTTGTGGTACTCTGATATTTATTTCATGGGGTTGTCTTTGAATAGGCTCCATGTAGCTGTTGATATGCCCTTAAACTAATACTTGCATTTATCATTTGACTTTTATGTATTATATATATTATATACTGATTCACCCATAAATTGGACAAGCTCTATATCGTCTATTGTGCATTTTAAAGTATCATATACTGATTCAACCATAAATCGGACGATTCCTAAATGATTACATAGCTGCCAAGTGTCCCGTTTTTTTCTGTATTTGCCCCATATTTTGGACCAGAATTGGGGTGCACATTTTTTTGCAAAAAATACATTTTTTAATTTTTAATATAAAAATTTCCTTGCAATTTTCAGTTTAGAATGGGCACTCAGTTCCATTCTGATAGAAATGTATCGCATGTATATAGGAAATGTATCGCATGTATATAGGAATACAGTTCTACAATATGATTGGTTCATTTGAAATCGAGGCTACCATGCCTGTCTTTATCCACCATATTGGATTTTGCAAACAGTTACCGCTATCGCTGTATCTCGTCTTCGTAATATTCAACTTCTAATCATGTTGAACAGGAAAGCAGAATATTCAGAATTTTCTCCAGAAAAGACAAGAAAACAGAACTGGAAGGACGATTGTGCCATCTTGTTTAGATTTGTGAAACCATCTAGTAAAGGAGAAAACTTCACGTTTTGCAAATTGTGTAATGTGATTTTGCTATTGGGCATGGAGGCCCCCATGAAATACAAGAGCACAAAAAAGCTAATAAACATCAGCTTGCTGCTTCATCATACTCAACTAAGCCTAAACTTACGACATATAAAAACCCCAAGAGATAACCATGATGTAATTCAATTGAAATTTGGTTTACTAAATTTCTTTTAGAAATGAACCTTCATCTTACAGTTACTGATGTTGCTGGCACATTATTTCGCACACATCTTCCAGATAGTAAAATCGCAAAGGATTACTCGTGTGAAAAAATGAAAACAGTTCAGTAAGAAAATCACACAAAATTAGATCATCAATGAAAGATGGGACATTAAATAATTAAGGAAGGTACCATTCTACTTACAGATAATTGCAGCTGTTGTAACAAGTTACTTATGCATTAATATTTTAAAAATCAGTATTTGTTCCTGAAAATTAGTTTTGTCATAAGCAGTCAGTATTTTTGTACCCCAGGGTTGGCAGCTACGTGATTACTATCCGATGGCCTAAGTGGTTAGAATGTCCACCTTGGAATGCAAAGGTCATGGTTTTGAACCCTAGCTAAGTCATACCATAGACTTATGACAGCTGCCTTATTTGGCACTCTGCATGGAGAGGTTAGTGTTAGAACTGGTCAGCCTAGTGTCAGGATAATGTGACAGGTTGTGCCATGATGCTACATGTCTGCAGCATGATGTCCCAGTGCTAGACAAAACTATAAATTGTTACACTGCATGCATTGTAGTCATATGGCTGAAAAATTGTTAAAGCTACATTAAAAATCCAAATCACACACACACACACACACACACAAACACACACACACACACACACACACTCAATCTATCAATCATTAGTAAGCATTTTGGTGTATGATATACTGATTCAACCATAGATAGGACGAGTCCTAAATCATCTAGAATGCATTTTGGTGTATCATATACTGATTCAACCATGGTCAGGATGAGTCCTAAATCATCTAGTATGCATTTTGTGTACCAATTCAACCATAGATAGGACGAGTCCTAAATCATCTAGAATGCATTTTGGTGTATCATATACTGATTCAACCATAGTCAGGATGAGTCCTAAATCATCTAGTATGCATTTTGTATACCAATTCAACCGTAGATAGGATGAGCCCTAAATCATCTAGTAGGCATTTTGGTGTATCATATACCTATTCAATCATAGATAGGACAAGTCCTAAATTATCTAGTATGCATTTTGTATACCAATTCAACCATAGATAGGACGAGTCCTAAATTATCTAGTATGCATTTTGGTATATCATATACAGATTCAACCATAGATTGGATGAGTCCTAAATCATTTAGTATGCAATTTGAGTTGGTAATCTTTTCCATTATTAATTATATCACAGGATCAAAAGGTTAAAGGTCCGGTCACTGTGATATAAAGAAGAAAAATGGTTTCTGCAAGATAGCATTAACCCTTTAGCTACAACTACTGCATCTAAGCGTCACCTGTAAATAGCTCATGAACCCCACTGACGCATATATGCAGTGTCGATAAGCCTCGTTTACCACCCCAGTGTCGCTTATGTGCGTGTAGTTCAGCAGTACTTGAAACCCCAGTGTCGCATCTATGCAGACGTGACTGCTATGTTAACTAAATGTTGATTGGTTGAAAGTACAGAAGTTTACATATTTTTGTTGTCATAACCAATGAGAGGACTGGTTACTGAACATTTTGATACAAGTTTGAAAGCTGAGAGGTTAAATTTAGACATGCGGGAAGGGCTTTCCTGCAATGTACAAAACACGTGTAGTTGAGATAAACAAAAATGGATTCCGATTCAGATATCAGCGACTCTGAAGGGTTCAGTGCAAGCGATATCGAAGAGTTTAATGGATCATTCTTAGAAAATGGATCAGATATTGTTGTTAGTCCCGTTTCAATACCAGATGTAAGTGATTTTGAATCGTACGATGAGGATTTATTTTGCGGGATTCGAAACAGTTTACAAGACTAGGATTTATTGTATGATGGGATGTAGGAGTATATAAAGTGGAAATATATGAATAACAGACTCTATACAAGGTAAGCTATTTTTATTTCACTGAAATCCAGCAAAAACTAATCAAATAATGAATATAAATGTAACCATGTTTTTATTGTCAATTTCCGTAGTCAGCCATGATGATGCTCTAGTATTCAGCCTAGCAAACAGCCTCAGTAGTCTCCAAACAGCCTCAGTAGTCTCGGTAACTGATATGATTGCCTCAGCAGTAGTGAAACTGCACAACAGCTGTAGTAGCTAAAGGGTTAATGCTAAATCACAGAGGGGGGCCTCCTCCATGCTTTGTGACTGGGTTGCACTTGGGATAAGGAAGAAACCTATTGCTGTTAGAGTCTAATGGTAATAGGTCAAAATCATCATGACTGAAGGAAGAAAAATAGTTTCTGCTCAAGAAACTTTAACCAGTTTTGTGGATGATTTACATGTAGAGTGGGGTAGGGATGGAGGAACGCTATTGATTTGTGGGCAAAGGTCTTGGTCACTAGCTGAAGTAAGAAAACTGGTTTTTGCATAGTAACTTTAGTTCTAGACTGCATATGTTTACCAAAGGTCATGGAGCTTGTAACTAATGTACGGAAAATGTCTATTGATGTTGGAAATCTAAAGGTCAGAGGTCATTGTCATTGTGGATCAAAAACCATTTTTGTACTGTTGATTACCACAAGTTTGCCATTACTAATCCTCTTAAACCATGACACTTTTTACACACCTAATGTACAGTTAGTTAGAAATGAAAATTGTTAACTGTACTCATTCCAAATGATTCCTGTATCAGTCGGGGGTTTTCACCAGTAGACTTCTTGTGATACCTAGTTGGTCCTAAATGAAAATTTTCCCAGTTGTACATCCAGTATGGTTGTCATGACAGCTCTGAGGAAAATTATTCTGTCACTGCTCTCTATCTTGAGTTAATTGTAAGCATTATACATTTTTGATCATGAGACTACTGGGTTTTTATGTGACCAGAAAGAGGACGAGACTGCTATAAGGCCTGTGCAATCAGTAGAAATTAAAGGTATGGACACGGAAAAATGTGGGCATCGATCAAATGCAAACAGTGTAGTCAGCTGTAAAATCAGTTTCAGTTCAATTACCATAAACACATAAAAAGGAAATTAAAGTTAAAACCATTTGTGGGTGAAGTTGGGTTCAGTAAGTATGTAGAGAAATGGTTTAGAAAACTTCAAATATTGACTTTAACATTTTATTCCTTGTCTATTGAGTGTTCGTTTGAATGTGAAAGGTAACTAAGTCATTACCTTTAATGGAGGACCTGTATTTAAGCAGATTAGGACTGTTGCCAGTTCTGTCAGACATATCTTTGGATACTATAAAAAATAACATTATGCTTTTCAATATAGTATCCATATATACATGCTGAAATAGTTAGCTCCGTTTATGAAGGGAGCTCTCCACTGAGGAAGTTCATTTTCCCTACTGATGGTCAAGTTGAATAACATTCATGTGAAGATCTACTTTTCTGAGGATGATTTTTAGCCAATAAGGATAATTGCTAACAAGGCACTTGGCATAAAGTTTGGCTTTGACAGTGATGATCTTCTGGGTAGATTTTTGCTGCCTTTCCACAGTATGTGGCATATTGGAATTTAAACCATGAGCTTGTCATCTTTACATTTTTGCAAGTCTTGACCAGAATGAGGTGTTATGTCCTTGGGTATTGCATCTAACAGTATTCTCATCTAGACAGGGACCCCTGATCAGTTGTCAATTTTTATTTAGTATAATTAATTGAAGAAACATGATAGAACTAATGGTGACAGCTGCAACTCCGCCGAAAATGTATATGCTTTTGAGAGTGGGTCTGAAGTCAGATGAGTGACTAAAAGAGCTTTGAGGTCTCCTGGCAAGCATGAAAAGCATACAAAAATTAAATGTTGACAATAGGAATGAATTAAAAATATAATTTGCTTAAACATGTCAACTCCATTAGTCGAGATGACTGCCCCAGAGTCCATTGAGCTAAAATGTGTTCAGCTGGGTCTAGTTAAACAAAACAAAAATATTTCCAAGGTCTTATGTAATGAAGTCCTTCTGATATTTTGCTGACTTCACATAGTATGGTAAACATTCATCCCAAGTTTATGCAGTTAATTATGGTGCTTGAAAATGAAATTTTTATTCTTTGAAAAGTGCCTGAATTTCTTGATTATCGGTATGAACAAGTCATGAAACATGTGCACCATTAAGAGGGAAATATATTCATACAACATCTACATCATTAGAGAAATATCTTTGTGAACCAGTCATGCAACATTTACACTATAAGAAATATCTCTGAACCTGTAATGCAACATTTACACCATAAGATCTAAATATCACTGGAATCAGTCATGCAGCATCTACACCATTGAGATGTCATGCAACATCTACACTTTTTTTTTTACAAATTCGCACACTTGGAAAGTGGTGATGTGCGAGACCGCCCACATTAATTTCAGGTCGTAAATATGAAAATGTACTCTGCACAATATTCAACTTTATTTGGCCATTCAGTCTTAAAGTATTTGTAGAAATGGTAAAATTATTTAAGTGCTTGTCTCGATGTGTATTTTGTCACAACTGTTGACATATCTGGTTTCTTTGGCTTGACATGAATGGTTGTTAATCTAAATTTGATAGGCATATTGGGCCCCGTAACAAGCATTGTGTCTAAGTTTGAACCTTGCATAAAGGAAGTTTTACAAATGCATGTTGATAATACGGACTATCGAGAAGACCCAAAGTGGCCGATTCCCAGTGTTGTTCATCAACAGATGTCAACTTAGTTCAGCAAATGTTGGCTGATCATAGTAATGAAGGCATTTTTTTTTTCAACATCAGGAAGTATATCAGATTATTTGAGCTGGGAAAGTATTAAACGAGATGCCATTGAGTGATTTTGAACCCCAAAAGTGGCGTTAAATTCAAAATCCGATGTACATGCTGGATGGACCAAAACAGACAACATGATGGTCAACCTCTCATTTCAGTGGTATTTTGAGATTAAATATAGCAAAGGCAGACAAACAAGCCAAGTTAAAATCCAAACAATTTAAATGTAGAGTGTACTTTTTGTTTCTTTTCTGGTCGTAATTTAGCCCAGCGGAATCATGTGCTACAAAACTATATAATCCTAATATAAAGGTTACGATAACTCTAATAAATAAGAATCTAAAAATGAAATTAAAAAGTAAAGATATTTATTTTATTAAACCTCTGTTTGAACAATTAGACTACGGCATTAATGGACTTGAAATTCTTCTACAGCATTACGGAATAGTAAATCTAGTATAGTCAGTAGAGTGCAAATTCAAGAAAATTGGACTTTGGCAGAGCTTATGTTAGTGAAAAATCTCTGAGTTGTGAGAGGCTGTTCTCAGTACAAAACAATATTCATACACAGATATGAAACCCATTAAGCTGAGAAACAGGAAACAAATTAATGCTTATACAATAGAAGCAACTTCTAATAAAAAGATTTTGATTTTAATAGGGGTCTTACAGAGTGGACAATGAAGGAGAGCTAGCTATTTAAATATTATGTAAATAATGAAGTATGGCTGTTTCCTTCTCCCCCTCAATTTTGTTCTACTCCCCCTTATTTTTTGGGACAAGTGGGTGGGGGAATTCCCCCTTACGATAAAAATCCTGGGAGCATCTCTGGATGTGACTGGGTGTGACATCATGCTACATGTCTGCAGCATGATGCTGCAGTGCAAGACATCGCTGTAAACTGCCACACTGCAGACATAGCGATATGGCTGAGAAATTGTTGAAGCTTATTTTAAAAATCCAAGTCGCACACATGTGCTATCTACACCATTGATAGAAATTAACCAGTCATGCAACATATACACTGTAAGAGAGAAATATCTCTATAACCAGTCATACAGCATCTACGCTGGAAAAGAGAAATGAACCAGCCATGTTGCTTGTACATCATGAGAAATATCTGTATGAACCAGTCTTGAAAAATCTACACCAAACAGTGAACAAATTAATGCTTATACAATAGAAGCAACTTCTAATAAAAAGATTTTTATTTTAATAGGGGTCTTACAGAGTGGACAATGAAGAAAGAGAGATAGCTATTTAAGTATTATGTAAATAATGAAGTATGGCTGTTTCCTTCTCCCCCTCATTTTTGTTCTACTCCCCCTTATTTTTTGGGACGGGGGGGGGGGAATTCCCCCTTAGGATAAAATCTGTGAAGAGAGAAATCAACCAGCCATGCAACATGTATATTAGAGCTGGGTACCATGAAAAAATTTGTACCATGGTATACTGCATTATTTTTTTAACATGCCACGATACGTACCATGGTATACCACAAATACTTTGGTAACCAACAATTTAATTTTCTGGGGCAGGACCCTTGGATTTTGATATTTTTGTTTTACATTTCCAGCTCTCACATTGCTGGAAAAAATATTTTGCTTAATTTAAAGCAAACTAACACCTTATTATAGCCATTATATTAATTTTTTAACAAAATTCATTCTCAAGGTAAAAGAAAATAAAATACCTTGCTAAAAAATGTTGCAGCCCCCACCTGAAAGTTAACTACTAGATGAATTTGCTATGTATGTGTTGCTTACAACACAAACTGTCATCTGAAAACTGTATCAGAATTGGTGTGATGAAGCTTATACTTTAGATGACACCCTGTAAAAGACACTGTTGCGCTGATATTACAAAGTTTGTTGATAAAAATAGGAAGTGTTGACACTGAAAGCTATGATTTACTAGCTACACTATTGATATAATTGGCAAGGAAAATTTTACAGGGATGTTAACACTCAGGGACAAAATGTTTATCAGAGAGAGCCAGTAAACATATGATAAAATATTAGTGGGCTAGAGAAATTATGTAAATTTATACAGAACACAACTGCTCTCCTGAGCATTAACAGCTAGTACATAACTGAAACAATTACAGAATGTTTCTAAAAGTTGGATTTGGTCTGAATATCTTTAACAAAACATCACAATTCGGCCACCACGTTGGAATATTTGGCACTTATCAAATGTTTGATTAAAGGTTGATAAATATAATTATATGTAATATTAGAATTAATTCGTAACAAATACAACTATTTTGAAGGGAGAAAAAAGACTGGATTCATTATGTCATGAAAACTGAAGACATGATTTAATGCCATTAAATTTGTAACAAGACTACTCTGGAATCTCCGTTGATACTTACAGATGGAAAGTACCAAAGTACCATTACAGTGAAAAAGTACCATTATATATACCACCAGAAATAAGTACCGTGGTAAACTAGTATACTGATAATACCATGCACCTCTGATGTACATTGTAAGAGAGAAATATCTTTGAACAAGTCATGCAACATCTATACCATAGGAGAGAAAGACTTGAAACCTAGAGCATTAATTGAGTGGGTTCTAGATGTGGACACTTTTGCAGGGAGTGAAGCTAAATGTAACTTTAAGAAAAAAACAAAAAAAAGAAAGGTTTGCTACGGAATTCTGTCTTGTACTTTGATGGTCTACCATGGGAATTCAGAATTGTTAGATGGTAATTAATTTCAGTGAAAACAACTGTTGAATTAAAATTTGGTTACTTGTTCTATTTTCAGCAGATTTTTGCCTTGAATTTACTTTTGTATCATATTTTTTAGGTTGAAATATCCAAATAAAGGAACATGCAGAAATGTGCAATTCAGCAATAAATCTTATTTTGATTACTAGACACTGAAAATTTAAGAAAAAAACGAGGCATGATAAATGAAAATATTACTTAATACTGTGTGATGACCAGAAATAATAGGAACCAGATCTTGAAAAGAAAATATGTAGGGCAGCGCTTGTCTGATAAACTAGATATCTGTACATGAGATTCCTTGACCATCTCTTGGTAAATGTGGTGAGCAGTCTTAGGGCCACTTGGACCTCTTATTTAGAGCAAACCTTGGTGACTGCTTGGGAAATTCTAGCACCAGTCTAGACTATGAAACACACATTGAGACTTCTCTAAATAGAAATTTTCTGCTTGACCGAATTTTATCATTTTGGCACATGTCCAAACATTTTTTGCTTGTATTTTATATAAAATTTTAGGCAAGTAAAAGACAGTTGGATCTTTGAAAGAAAAATTCTTAATGTTTCTTTTATTATGTTGATCTTGTCCAATTGTTGAAATCTTGAAATCCTGCTGACCACAATATTACTTAATTTTCAGGAGTCTGGGAGTTGGGGTCATGGTAAAAATTCAGCGGAGGACTCAGAATTTGGTGGACAGGTATGTTAGAACTTAACGGAATAATGTAAACCACTTGACATGCTATCTTGTTTTTGTATGACTGCCATAAGATGGAGAATATTGATGTGATATTGTGCATCCATGTGACTGTTTTGTTTTGTTTCCGCACTTTAATTGGAGTTATCCATGATCTCCTGCTACCAAGCATGGGGTCGATTACAATAGTAATCGTAATTGATTGTAATCAATTACGGTTTGAGCTGTAGCTGTATTCATAATCCCTCATTGGCAGTGTAATCACATAGTGTAATCATGATTACAACCCAAACAATTTTTACTGATTATATTCATAATAATTGTAAGGATAATAAAAGTTTCAATGAACAAAAGGACAAGAAGACCTCGACCCTACATTATCCAAGCTTGCTTGCTCCTGCCTACAGATTCCTGCATAAAGTGCTCCAGTTGAATGCCTGCCCTCTATTGCAGGCAAAATCCTCGCACCAAACAGATGTATCCTGACAGATACAAACTCTGAATGTTTAATGTTTATTCATTGTAACAAGTAAAATTGTTTATGTGAATGTGATGTAAATAGTGCCTAGTAGGATTCATTTGGCATGTTAATTTATGTGTAAATAATTGTCAACATATATTTACATTGTTAAAATTGTTTGATTTTCAGTTATAAAATGTATGATATCTACCTAGAACAAAAAATGATAAAAAGCAAATATAAAGCAACCATACCGCTCCGGTGGCCTAGTGGTTAGAGCGTCTGCCTCGGATGCGGGAGGTCGCAGGTTCGAACCCCGGCCGGGTCATACCAAAGACTTTAAAAATGGTACTAACAGCTGCCTTGTTTGGCACTCAGCATTAAGAGGTTAGTGTTAGGACTGGTCAGCCTGGTGTCAGGATAATGTGACTGGGTGGGACATCATGCCACATGTCAGAGGCATGATGCCCCAGTGCTAGACATCACTATAAACTGTCACACGGCAGACATCGTAGCGATATGACTGAAAAATTGTTAAAGCTACGTTAAAAATCTAAATCACACACACACACACACACACATAAAGCAACCATAATTATATTCATCCCCTTGTAATTGTAATCATAATCATGGTTTCCAAATAAATTGTAATGGAACACCTGTAATCAACTCCATGCCTGCCAGGTACCAAACTTTCTGAATGGCTTGCACTTTGTGGTAAAGATGAGCATACTGGCCAGAACATGTCTTGGCACAAGAAACATGAATTTTGACTCAGAAACTTGCTGCATTTTATACAGTTTATTATTGTAGAGGTGATGGCAAGATTAGTCTGTCAGAGAAGAACAACCACCATTACACAGATTACATACTTAACTGACAATAGCTAGGGTGATGTTAAAAATCCTTTGTGGGAGAGCCCAGTAGACCAGTTAGCACAGGTAAAATGTGGAAAGTGCCCAAATCATTTAAAGTTAAGTAAATGAGAGATGTGCATGTTGAAGAAACAAAAGTTGAAACTCTTCATTGCCTTGAATGGTGATGTTTAAGCCATCTTTTTGTGAGATTATTGGCTACTTTGTTGTCAGCAGCAATGTTTCTGTGAAGTCAAATCTCTCTCTCTCTCTCTCTCTCTCTCTCTCTCTCTCTCTCTCTCTCTCTCTCTCTCTCTAGAGAGAGAGAGA
>JAECUM010006064.1:0-31472 GCA_016617855.1 Megalonaias nervosa
TTGTAAGATGGGAACATTATATTCTTAGTGAATGTTGATTAGATCAAATATATTTGTTTGATGCCTTACCCTTTGGAATATGGCCTCTTGCCCTGTGAAAGCCAGTGGCAGGTTAATACCATTCATTGCTATCCAGTCAATCTCACGCTCCCAGCGCTTCCATGTCCACCAGACAGAGGAGTAACTCACAGTACATACATTCTGGTAGTAACGGAACCTTGAAATGACACATACAAGCATGAATGTCTTCAGTATACAATGCTTGCAATGTGGCCTATTGCTTCATTATCACGTTACAGGTTGATGTTAAATTTTGTCAAATATGTCTACAGTATGTTTTACTAGATTCCACATTTACCAGTATTTTCTTCCATTTGACTGGCAAATGTCACCTGTCATCTATGTGCTTTCTGCCCTAAGATAAATTCTGGGGATCTACAGCTCTTGGTAACCCTTCTGGACAACAGTCCCCTAATGCAAACATGAAGCATACCCAGTTATTAAAAAGATTTAAACATGAAAGGAATAACATTTCAAATATCTGGTCTGGTCTTTTGTGAAATTTGTTACAATGGATTGCAAGAAAAGGTAAATTTTCTGTTCTTTGTATGAATTATTTTCCTTCATCAAATGAAGAATGATCTGTTTAGTAAGCAGTGTCATCTTAATAAATTTTCTGTAGCAGTGTCATCTTAATAAATTTTCTATAAGCAGTGTCATCTTAATAAATTTTCTGTAGCTGTGTCATCTTAATAAATTTTCTGTAGCAGCGTCATCCTAATAAATTTTCTGTAGCAGTGTCATCTTAATAAATTTTCTGTAAACAGTGTCATCTTAATCTATTTTCTGTAAACAGTGTCATCTTAATAAATTTTCATTAAGCAGTGTCATGTTAATAAATTTTCAAAAGCAAGGTAATCTTAATAAATTTATTAAAATGCAGATAATGAACCTGTTTTAGAACTTAAAAGTATAATGGGGCATATCTCAAAATGACACTATGGATCACAGTAATGCTTGACCACATCACAGTAATGCCTGACCGCATCACAGTAATGCTTGACCACATCACAGGAATGCTTGACCACAATCACAGGAATGCTTGACCACATCACAGGAATGCTTGACCACATCACAGTAACGCTTGACCACATCACAGGAGTTTGTGTAAAATGATTTATATGTTTAATATAGGTTTTCTCACAATACTTGGTCATTTGAAAAAAGGAATATTGTCAAGAAAATTAAACTTATTGTTTTTTTAACTTTAAAGAACCATTCACAAAATTTGCTAAATTAATTATATCTTATGCATTATCAAGTAAACTCCTACCTGTCCATTGCTGTGACAGTCTTGCCAGGTGATGTAATCACAGGCAGGGGATCAGGTAGGTTAAGCTGTGCACCTGCCCAGGTGTACTGACAATTACAGTAATTTTTCAGGTAATAATAAAATCCCATGGCTGCCGCAATGCCTGATGTGGCTGTTATGGTCACTTCCTTTCCATCTGATAACAACTGAAAAATTTACATGAAATAATCCTCAGTAGGGTGAAATTCCTGTCACATGACACCTCTGTAATATTAAATTCCAAATGTCTACAATCTAACACCACCATTTATACTTGCTTATAAGATGAGCCTAAGTACAAACTGCACAGACCCAGATGTGCCATTGCATATTGTGCCAGCAATTCTGGGTCTATGCAGTTTATTAGGAGTAATCAGAAGAACAAAAAATAAAGATCCCAATTTACCAGTAAATTATGTGATGGTAGATTAGTGTCCATGTTGTTTGCAGTTTGATTTGCTTGTAAGTGAGCATATATAGTAAATGTCTTTGCATATATCTATTTATCTTTTGGACTGCTCTGGTGGCCTAAGTGGTTAGAACATCTGCCTTGCATGCGGGAGGTCACGGGTTCAAACTCCAGCTGAGTCATACCAAAGACTTATAAAAATGGTACTGACAACTGCCCTGCCTCACCATGTGTTCAGCATTAAGAGATTAGTGTTAAGACTGGTCGGCCTGACTGGGCGGGACATGATGCTACATGTTTGTAGCATGATGCCCCAGTGCTAGACATCACTATAAACTGCCACACTGTAGACATCGAGGCCATATCACTGAAATTTTTTTAAAGCTACGTTAAAAATCTAAATCACATGCACACTCACATTTCTCTCTCTCTCTCTCTCTCTCTCTCTCTCTATATATATATATATATATATATATATATATATATAAAGTTATTAATCCATTATTTTGCAATAAATAGCAGTATTGTTAAAAAATTTTACGTGCATATTTTTACAGTTTACATTTTTACATAGCAAAATTATTTATTTTGCAAGAAAACAATATTACAATATATTTGTAAATGTAACATGCTTTCTAATCAGTTAAACAAACAAATTTACAGATTATAAGTCAACACATATTGTCAGAATCTCACATGCCAGTGAGACATCATGACTTGATCTCCCTGTGATGTAGTGCCATGGAGAATTATATTTTTCATTACTTTAAAAAAAAATGTACAGAGCAAGGTAGAAAGGGGATTACAGTTTTGTGTTTAATAATTTCATAATGTTAATGCAGGTTTTATTTATTCCACTAAATCCATTGATGGTAAAACTCAGTCTGCACCAATACAAATTGCCACCAACATTCTCAAATCCTCAATACAACATCGTTACACCCTAATTCCTTCATATACCACAATCAGCTGGTATATAGAGTTTTGATCAAAATTGATAAGGGTCAATGCACCTCAGAGTGCTTATTGATGACAAAAATGGATCCATACTCTAAGACACTCACGTTGAAAGTGTCTCTACCAGCAGGACCTGGCCCTGGCTCCAGAATAACATGGAAAGATTTGCCCTGCTCTCCAAGTACTCTACCTATAAGATCCTGAACTGCATGCCTCTGGTCATGTAATGAGGTCTTTGGCTTCAGGTCTTTAAGTGCTGGAAAATCTGCAGGAAAAAAAAAAGTAGGTACATAAGTAAAATATTTTAGGAATCTGCAAAAACATAAGTCTCAACTCTGAATCTTGCTATAAAACATATTTTGTATCTTTCAAACAAATTTAATACAAAATCTTTATATTTGCTCACTCTAATTCTGCTGTAACTGAAAAAGAGCTATCTAGGGATGACATATCCCCCTGTCTGTACCCCAGTCCTAATTCCTTATGCATTTACCCACCCACTCCTGTCTGGACCCCCACTTGTGCATATTCTCTAAGGTCCAGAACTGTCAATTTACACAATACTTATACTACACTTTGTTCCAGAACTCTCAATTTAGACACCACTTTGTTTCCATAGTAACAGAAGTTTACAGAACTAAAATCATTCACAATATATGAAAGGATAGATTTCACAAGGCAGTTCTTGTATATAAATGTCTACATGGAACTGCACCAGAGCATCTTCAGGATTTATTCAGGTCTTTTTCAACACAATACCAGTTGTAATCAATATCATATAGAAACATTCAAAAACCAAAACCGAGAACAGAACAATGGTAAGAAAAAAGCCTCCAATATTCTGGTACAGTTCTGTGGAACAAGCTTCCACTACATGTAAAATCTGCTGAAAATATTACACTATTTAAGAATAGATATCATAAGTATGTATGTGTTTCTAATAGATAATGGAATTTAGTATTTTTATACTGAACACATTAAAATGAACAGTAATTACTGTTATCTTTCATATAATGCACATTATTGTACTCTTCTTAAGAGGGCCTCAAGGGAGAATACTCCTTGACTAAATGAGTCACCCTCTGTAAATAAAGTATTATTATTTTCATTATTATTATTATTATTATTATTATTATTGTTAACTAAAAAATGGTTGATGTGGACAATTCTATATATAAAATGGCACCCAAGCTCTACTTGCCTCAAAATGCATACCAAATATGGCTAAAATACCTTCAACTGTTTCAATGTTATGCTCCAGAAATGTTTACAGATACAGAGAAAATGCTTACAGATACACAGAAATGCTTAAAGATACAGAGAAAATGCTTACAGATACACAGAAATGCTTACAGATACACAGAAATGCTTATGAACCAACAGAGAGATGAACATAGCAATAGCTAATTCCACCCCACCACCCCCACCCATATTACATACTAGGGGACATAAAAAAATGAAAGGTTAATAATGATTGTTGGATTTGGGAACTGTTACGTATCGGCTCGTTCAAAGTAACACAAAGAAAGAGTGAAGACAACAAGCTTTGTAAATTTTAACAAAAATAATTTATTTCCCTAGAAAACACGGTGAAAAGGTAAATATATGAAACAAGACTTATGATTTACAAAGAAGATCCAAAAATATGTTCTAAATTTGTGAAAACACATAAGTCCTGTGAATAAACAGTTCTAAATTGATACAGTCTGAATCTCAGTTCCGTTCCAAGATGGCGGATGATGACATCAGACGAAGGCTAACACAAAAATGTCCAGAATTTTCACTGTAAAGCACAATTTGTATTGTTCTGTTCCGATTTATAAGTAATTTCATCAAATGTCTTTGTCCAAAGCCAGTAGTGTTGTTCTCCAGGGAAAATAATTATTTAGAAAGCAGATGAAATACAGCTACCACCACTAACAACACACATGTTGTTCCTCGTACGAATGCGCAACTCTTTCCAGCACAGAAATATCTTTCTTAAGGTATTATAAACTCTGTAAGATGTTATGATGTGACTCTGAACCACGACTGACTACGATTACGACTCTGACCAAAAATTTCTTACAGGTAACTGAGCATTTAAAACAAGCTAATTCGTCATTACATGTACACAAGCATGAAGGGCACGTGTGATTTCGAAATCACTACAATGCGTAGACAAGTATTATTTTGAAATAACGTGGTCACAGCCAATCATTTACATAGCTCTTTCTCACTGTTTACTTGATACGAAAAACCGTCATACAAAAATCGTGCTTACACGAGTCACATTTACGTTTTAAATAAATACGATGTTTCTAACATACTATTAGACCTTGCTAACATAATCATCACCATAATAATAATAACTTTTAGCATTATAGAAATAAAATAAAAATGAAACAAAGAATTATAAGAATTTAAATTTTAACACATATGTAATTTAACTACAGGGTCGTAACAGAACTTTAATATGAAAAATCAGATCCTGGATATTTTTCACAGGAATTAATTCCAGGGATTCTATACAGGAATGACATGATATTTAAAGGATTCAAACATGAACGGCATGATGTTCCAAAGATTCAATACAGGTATGACATGTTGAAAAGATTTTATATTGATGAATGAGATGGTGTTGCAAGAATTCTATACTGGAATGACATGATATTTGAAGGATTCTCTACATGAATGACATGATGCTCCAAAGATTCAACACATGAATGACATATGTAAAGGATTCTATACATGAATGACATGATGCTCTAAAGATTCTCTACATTAACGGCATGTAAAAGATTCTGTACATGAATAATAATAATAATAATACTAAATAATAATAATAATGCTTTATTTATAGAGTCCTCTTAAGGAGAGTATAACAATGCTCATTATATGAAGATAACAATAATTACTGTTTATTTTAAAATGTTTAGTATTAAAATACTAAATTCCATTATCTATTAGAATACGTACTCATGATATCTCTTCTTAAATACTGTAATATTTTCAGCAGATTTTACATGTAGTGGAAGCTTCTTCCACAGAACTATACCAGAGTATTGGAAGCTCTTTTTAAATTACTCTGTTCTTGGTTTTGGTGCTAGAAGGTTTCCATGTAATATTGATCTCAACTGGTATTGTGTTGAAAAAGGCCTGAATAAGTCCTGAAGATACTCTGGTGCAGTTCCATGTAGACATTTATATAAAAGAACTGCCTTGTGAAAATCTATCCTGTCATATATTGTGAACCATTTGAGTTCAGTAAAAAATGCTTTTGAGGGATAATCAATAGATGCATCTAAAATTACGCATGCTGCTCGTTTCTGAAGTTTATAAATTCTGTCAAGCTCAGATTTAGCACAGTTTCCCCATACATCTGAACAATAATCCATTGTTGGAAGAATATATGACTTGTAGTATAGATTTCGAGTTTCCATAGGTAAATATTTCTTGATTCTGCTGAGAAGGGCAATTCTGGATGACAGTGTTTTACAAAGCTTATCAATACAGTCATTCCATAATAAATTATTATCTATGGACACATCTACAAGCTTTTCATGTTTGACATTTTCTAACGGATGATTATTTATTGCAAGAGATAGTTCTGGGTTCCCTGACTTGTGTGGCTTTTGTGATGTCCCCAAAATCATGCATTTTGTTTTACCTTCATTAATTAACATCCTATTTTGTCACGCCCAGTTTTGGACTCTAATAAGGTCCAAGTTTAATCTCATTTGGATAATTTCAGTATCAGAACTAGACATATACAAGGTTGCATCATCTGCAAACAAATCTGTATTTGTGGATTCATTATTTAATGGTAGATCATTGATATAGATAAGGAACAGGAGAGGGCCTAAAACTGAGCCTTGAGGGACCACTGATTGAACAGTACGACTTTATGGGGTAATATTGCCAATGCTTACTTGTTGAGACCTTTGGTTTAGGTATCATCTAAACCAGTTTAAAGAAGGATTGTCGAACCTATAACATTTCAACTTTTGCAGCAAATTTCATGATCAATAAGATCAAAGGCTTTCTTGAAGTCAAGGAAAACAATCCCAGTCATATGTCCATTATCCATTTCCTTCAGCCAAAGATCAATTAATTTGCTAAGTTGTGTTTGCCACAAGTGGTACTTTCTAAATCCTGATTGTGCTTCATGAAATAGAGAGTATGTTTCAAAAAATTTATAGACCTGAATGGCTACATGCTTTTCAAATAATTTTGACAATACAGGTAGAATTGATATTGGTCTGTAATTCCCTGGATCCTCCTTTTCTCCTTTCTTAAAGATTGGTGTAACCTTTGCACATTTCAGTGTTTCTGGAAAATTGCCACTCATTATACTTAAGTTTATGATATGCGTTAAGGACTTTGTTATTACTGGTGCAGCAGTTTTAAGAATTCGTGGACCAATACCATCCAGTCCAGAGGATTTATTAATATTCACCTTAATTAGAATATCAAAAACATCAGTTTCACTAACATTAGCTATTGAGAAATAATTATCATTCGGAATTTTAGCTCTTATAAATGATAGAAGAGCATCAAGTTCAATTGGGATGTTAGTCTGGTTCTGAATACTGTTAGTGGAGATGCTTATGAAGAAATTGTTGAACATTTCCACAATGTCTTGTGCAGATGTTACTATATCCTCATTTTGCTTAAGTCTAGGGCTTGGGTGGGTTCAGCTCTTTTAGATGCTTCCACAATGTCTTGGTACTCTAACTTTCATCAATAGCCTGTTTATAGTAATTCTCTTTTGCCTTATCAGGTGCTTAGTTTTATTCCTCCACTTTCTATAGCTTTTCATGTCTTTTTTCTTGTGGAAATTATCTCTTAGGTGCCTAGCCTCATTGATCTCAGGGGTAATCCACTTGGGTGTAATTTGTTGTTTAACCCTTTTTGTTTTAATAGGGGCATGCTTGTCTAAGGCTGCATTGAACATCTGATACCATTTGTCTAAGGCAGTGTTGACATCAGCTATATTGCAGACTGATTGGAAGGGTTTGCAAATTAAGTCATTTAAGAACATTTCCTCATCAAACTGTTTAAAGTCCCTGTATTGTATTTCGATGTGTTGACCATTTTTAGTTGATTTCGGAACATGTCTAGTTGTACAGACTGGGTAGTGGTCACTCAGTGCGTACACTGGCACATTAGGTTCACTTATGTTTTCAGGTTTATTAGTATAGACATGATCAATGATAGGAGCAGTTTTATCTGTTACTCTAGTTGGGGTGTTAATTAACTGAGTAAAGTTGTAAGTTTCAAAGTTACTTATCCATGTTAATGGTGGAGTTTTCATGTAGTCAATGTTAAAATCACCTAATATGATAGTTTCTAAATCTTCCTTTAGTAATGCTGTTAGAATTTGCACCTCAAATCTATCAATCCAATCAGCTGTGGAACTAGGTGGCCTGTAAGCTGAACATAAGAGTATCGGCTTTGATTGGGCAAGGGTTACTTTGATCCAGATACTCTCTACCCCAATAGTCTCTAGATCAACACGTCTGTTATAACTAATGGAACTGTCTACATAGAGAAAAATACCCCCACCCCCCATGGATTCCCTATCTTTTCTTTCAGAGTTGAAGCCCTGTATCTAGAGAGCCAAATCATCAGTATCATCAGAAAGAAAGGTTTCACATAGAGCTAGATTACTGACTGATCTAGTTTGTTGTAATATTAACTTAATCTCAATCAGTTTAGGGAGGATGTGTTGAATATTTAGGATGATTACTTGCAGACCTCTTTTGAGGAAGCCTAAGACATGGAAAGTTTGATCTGAGGATTGATTTTCAGACAAGGTAGTATGCAATGTATTGTTTTTAGACTTGACAGATTTCTTTTTTTGTCATCTTGATTATTTACATAAACACATGAAGAAGATAACATACAAGATCCATCTGTTGTACCATGACCACATGTAGTGGTTTCATAAGACTGTTCAATATGAGACTGATTTACATACCCACAAGAAGACATTGATATATTAGACACTTGAGGAGCCTCAGAGGAAGAAGTAACTTGAACAGTATCACATAGTTGTTTACATGCTAACAAGTTGCACTTTGTACACAGATCAGATAGTGCCTGAAACCTGTTTATAGAATTATAATTATTACATTGAAAAGTATACACATATTCTAATGCATTTTGTTGCTGGATATATGTTGCATAGGCCTGTACATCATTGCCTTCTACCTACTGGTATGTGCACAACTTTTGCTTATGTTCTAGTTTGTTACAAGCATGACAAGTATCTGTTTTCCATGCAGACACCGCTGTGTTACATGACCGTGCTCTCCACAATACAAGCAGTTTTCTGACTCATGCCTATCCCCTTTTATAAGTCTTATGTACTCTTCTATATTTTTTAGGAGCAAGGCAGTACCTCTGTTGGACAAGTGAATTCGGTCTCGATGGTATAATTTTTGGTTCACTCGATTGTCTTTGAAGAAGGTCCTGTATTTCGGAACAAAGAGTATTTGGAAATTTTCACACAACATACTTAGGGTATCATTTAGTGGAGTCATAAGTACATCATTTCTTGGCAGTAGACCTGAGATGATTATTTTACATTCTGTGTTTTTGGACCTGATGGCGTACAACAAGCTTTCATAATCATCCTCAATACCCTTTAAAGATTGGCCATTACTGTAATTATTGCCACCAATGAGAAGAATTACATTATGATATGGTGACAAATCCATTTCCAATATTTTCTCTGTAATAGTATTAATAGTTGCACCTCTGTGGGTTTTTATGTCAGTTTTATATAATCCTCTTGTTCTTACTCCTTTGATTATTGATGATCCTATGAGAAGAGACCTGTCCTTAATTATATTGCTGATTTTGACAAGTGAGGGATTCAGATGCATTGCTTGGACTTCTTGATTTCCATAACTAGACTGACTGAGAGTTTGATGACTGCTGTATGTATTTGTATTTAATTTAGCTTCATGCTGTGGGTAATTGGAGACTGTCTTTAGAACAGTTCCTTCTGTACCTGGAGTTGATGTTAAGTGAGACACATGATGGTTAGTGTTTACAGTATGTGCTTTAACTGAACTTTGGCTCAGCCCATCTAATACCTGTAGAAGAGTCTCATCTTGTTTAATTGGTGAGGTTGCATCTGTTTGTGTGTATAATGATTTTTTCTTAATAGCTGGTTTTGGTATGGTCTGAGTGCCCTGACATGCTCTTGTGTTTTGGTCCTTTGACATGTTTGCGTATTGTATTGTCTGGGTTTCATGGCACACTTGTTTTCCACCTGGTTTATCCATTTGAATGCTGTGTAGACTCGTTGATTTTAGTGCAGAGAGTTCCTGTTCTATTTTACTTGGGCCTGGAGATTACCTATTATTACTGAGCACTGCATGGAGGTGCAAGTCTGGTTATGGGTTCCATGGAACTCAAAGGAATTTGTTGCTCCTATCATAAACTGTGGTCCTGGGGTTTCATCCACATCGATTGCAATCTGGCTTACTTCATGTAAAGCTGTGTTACTGTTGACTGGATTTTGAGGTCTGCGGGCTTCAGGGATGGGTGTTGAAGCCCTTGGCTAAGAGGTAATTAATTTCAACTGGTGTTATCTACTATTTGCTGACAAGTGTCGATAAAATAGTTTACCCATTCTGTATAGCCTGGCCCTTGTACATGAATTTTACCAGTTGTTATATAGAGAGTTACTGTGGCAGAATCTGTATCCATGGATTTATAGATCAGTTCATTATGCGAGTGTCCCTGCTGGAAGTGTAGATTCTCATCCAAAAATTTCTTGATTGTTGGAATTTTTTTGGAGTCAGCTGTGATTGTTATATTCTGCATATTATGTTGGATTTTAAGAAAGCATGGAACTGAAGAGGAGGATTCAGCCATGTTTGATTTTGGTGTTACACAATCTTGGTAGGTTGAATCTATTTCAAAGTGAATATTTCCGTTCAGTATTGAGTGTGTCCTTATTCTTTATATCATTTAAGAGATCCTCTTGGGTAAATCCTGAAAATAAATCTGATGAATTTGATTTGAAAAATGAGTAGATCCACTAGTAGTAGATACAGTGAAGAAGTGGCCATATTTGTTTTAGTGTTCTTTTATCTGAACAAGCAAACATGCAAATCTGTACTTATATCCACAGACTGAGCTTACTAAGTTACCTTGACACTTTATGCACAGCCTAAATTTGTTGCTGGTAGCACTTAGAACTTAGAACTAGTATATTTTCTTCTGTACAACTGTATTTCTGAATGTTTCAGGAGCTGGTTAAACTTATAGGTTGAATCTATTTCAAGTGAATATTTCTGTTCAGTAACTTATACTAATGATGGTTAAATACACAGATTTAAACTTGTGTTAATGTTGGTTAAATATACAGAATTTTGGCTTTTGTACTTGCAGTATGTAATCAGTGTGATCCTGGATCATTCAGTAGTACACGAGTCCATGAGATACATTTCATTGATGCATCACGTGATTTGTAATCATTCATCATATTTTTAATGGTGCCATGCTAACGAAATAGCATTTTTGCTCTTCCAAAAAAGGACAGTTTTAAACATTTTGTAATAACCATATAAAAAAATCCCCACAGACCTTTGTTACAGTAAATATAAATTTTTTAAACCAGTAAGTTTATCATATTGACCTCCACTCCATATTGGTTTTCATTGCTTCAAATCTTTTGCCTTGAATGGGGGGGGGGTGCGAAATCCTTCAAGACTCGCATTTATTGCAAATGACATCTTGACATTTATTAATGAGATTTTTGAAGATGAATTTTAAAATTCTGTGTTAACAGGTTGGGGATTTTTAAGGCAAGGTGAACAGTAAGATCCAAGTAAGTCAGGTTTTCACCTACTGGAAATCGGTGTATCAAATCTGTAGGATAATTTGGTATTATAGCAGTATTTTTTTGAGAATATAAAGTTGCATCAAACTAGGTTATAGTGTTTGTTATATTTTAAGAACACCTAATCCTTGCAGTTTTTGGTTCAGTTGAAGCAGTTGAATGTATTTATTGTCTAAAAGCCCGATGATAAAATATTGCAGCCTTCATGCTTAAAAGGGTTGTCAAAAGGTCTCAGATACTTAACAGAGGATGCCTATGTCCACAAATTTTATTATTGTTGTAGCTCTTACTACTGTATTGTCTTTTCATCGCAGCTCCCAGATTTCTTACTTCTGATCGCATGACAGGCATCAATCTCAGGGTTATATTTACTGCTTGAAAACCTTGTTGATAAATGTTTTACATCAGCAGAAGGCTGATTTATTCTCCATTTTCATTTATTGCCAAAAAGTCTTTATAGTAAAAACCCCTATATTTCTATTACAGACTATAAAGTAGAAGTGGTGATAACAAGATATTTGTGATGGCTGTGTTAGCTGTCAAATGGTCACCATTGTCATTTAGGTTTTTATTGGTTGGTTATTTACAGTACTTCTAACACATTATTAGTTAAATAATGCACAGGAAAGAGGAGCTATGGGCCTTTTCTCAAGAACACAGAAACTGCCTATCCAGACTGGCATGAGTGGGTATCAGAACCACTATCCTTTTATTATGAGTCCAAATAACTGAGCTACCATGGCTCCATTTTCATTTACTACCAACTAGACATAACAAAAGTCTTTCAGCAAAAATATCAGACCTATACAACCATTGTCACGTTCTAACAACTAGACATAAAAGATTTTTAGTGAAAATATCATGCCTATACAACCATTTTTATGTTCTAACAACTAGACATCACAAAAGTCTTTTAGTGAAAATATGCCTATACAACCATTTTCATGTTCTACCAACTGGACATAACAAGAAGTTTTTTAGTGAAAATATCATGCCTATACAACCATTTTCATGTACTACTAACTAGACATCACAAAAGTCTTTGAGTAACATCGTGCCAATACAACCATTTTCATTTACTACCAGCTAGACATTACAAGAAGTCTTTTAGTGGAAACATCATGCCAATACAACCATTGGTTCAGGAGTAGCACTGAGAAGATTTCAAGTTAGCCACAATGGTGGCTATTTTGAATGTCAGATTGACACCATTTTCATTTAGGACCAACATGACATCATAAAAAGTCTTTTATTGAAAACTCCATGTCAGTATCACCATTCAGATATGGAAATTAGGTGACAATCACCAAGTTTGGAAAGACTGAGTTACTTTCAACCAGATGTATCTACATACCAATTTTCATAAATGTATGTGAACCAGGCTCAAGGATATTGAGGGTGTTGTGAACAAAAAACTGAAATACAAAATGTTGGTCTAGTATGCAAATTAGGTCAAAGTGATATAATTGTGGTATGGTTGAATTACTTTGTCCAATGTATTTACATATCAGCTTCATTGGCACGGGGATAAAAAAAAGTTCTAAAATGTGTAACAAAGATTGAAAGTGGTTGCAGTGGACTGAAAATCTAATGTCAGCTATATTTCTTAACAAAAACAAAACAGCCTGATTTATCAAATTTCAATCAGCTGTGTTGAGTGGTTTTTGCAGTCAGCCCAAAATACAGTAGCACTGGTGGCATAAAAGTAAGAAAAAGAGCTAGATTTAAGTTTGTATAGTGCACTGAAACATATGCCTTCAGTTTAAAAAGTCTGAGTTCCAAAAATTTTAAACTCATAAAAGTCCAAAACATTCTCAAACAACCTGACTAGATTTGTTTTTTTTTGTTAAATACACAACCCCCAGTGTAGCTCAGCCCGCCTTATACAAGGGGCTGTGAGGTCATGGAATACTTAGATCAGCTGTTTCCAGCTGGCTTGTGCCCTTAAGGTTAAGTTCATCCGTGTTATGCAAAATGATTGTACACATCTAAGTATTTAATAATTCACTATTAAAGACCATCAGCAATTTTGCTACTGACTTTTTAGTCATCTCCTGTCATAGTCATTTTGTCTTGCACTGCTATTACTGTATGACAAATGTTCCTGGGTCTCCAAAAAACAAACTGCTCCTTTGCAATTGATTTCAGAGTGAGGACTAATTTATCTGGAGTTAAAATAACAGAATTATAGATTGGTTGCAAATTCTATCTTTATGGCATTACATCCAGCAATAACATGTTGCCCGGGGAAGTGAAATAACAGTGGTGTAAACCATCATTTCTCTTTCTGCTATAAGATTAAAATGCTAATTACTGCTGTCTAATTTTTAGTGTACTGGGATTTACTTTAAATAGTTTATTCATGGTAACTATAAATCTCGGGGTAGCAAATCACAATATATCCGGAAACTGTACATATCTTTCGAAGTTTATGCAATGCAGGAATTGGTACTGACAACCAAAATTACCAATAATTTACTCCTTTCCTTCCTTGCATCTTGCGGGCTGCTGATATACAGGGTAACTAAGAATGCTATGAGTGCAGACAAGCAGAGAATACAAGTGTGTTGAACGTGCTGACAAGCAAGAAAAATAGCTGTGCTGACAAGCAAGAAAATTAAGTGTGCTGTTATGCAAGAAAAATAAGTGACTGTGCTGATATGCAAGACAAAATAAGTGCTCATAAGTGGGAACAGTAGGTTTTGCTGATATATAGGTGTGCTGATATGCAAGAAAAATAGGTGTGCTGATATGTAAAAAAAAATATGCGCTGATGTGCAAGAACAATAATTGTGTTTGTTAAGCAAGAATAGGTGTGCTGATAAGCAAGGAAGAATAGGAAAGATAATAGCTACATTAAGTAATTTTGTGGGAACTTATTTTATTATGAACAAAACTGAAACACTGAAAGCTGACATCACATGTTGATCATACACTGAGGTTTAAATGGTATATCTTTTTCATCCTTACCTGTCTTTGTATTTAGACTATTAATTTAGCATCTAATGTTGAAATACTTTGACCCCTGTTCAGTTTTTAGCATTAGGGCACTGAGCAGAAAATTAAAAATGTGAGCTAATGAGCTTACCTCTAATGAGATGCTATACACGACAAGAAAAACATTAAGGAATAATAAAGACTTTTTACTATCTTGATTTTCAACAGTATTTGTAGTTTCACAGACAGTATTGAAAGTGACACGTGGATTTATATAAACTTGTGATAATACATTCAGATAATCAGTAAGAAAAACCTGTAGTAATAATAAAACGTTTTGTGTGAATACCACAAAATAAGGAGGGGTAAGTGAGAATTTCTAAAAACTAAAATGTAAGGCTTTCTGTATGTATTCCCTTAATTTTTTGAGAGCAAGTCAATGTACAATTCTGGGGCCCCGAGTGGCTGAGTGGTCTAATGCTCTCACCGTTACGGATCACTGCCCTCTCACCTCTGTCTGCGTGAGTTCGAGTCTCAGGCTCCGCTAACGTGGGCACGTGAGAAAGCCTGCCAGTAGCTTCTCGTGGGTCGGTGGTTCTTCCCGGGGTTTTCCAGGGTTCTTCCTCCACCAATTATACTGGCCGCCATGTATAGCCTATCTTGTGCTGAAAAATGGCGTTAAACCTTACAACAACAACAACAATGTACAATTCTGAAAGACTATTCCTTCCAATATATAAATTCAGCTTGACATATTGATGCATTAATATACAAGTGTTTATCATAGTATGTGCACTCGTCTGACATTGCTATGGATGGGACTGCTACAGATTTTCTTTCTGACATTGCTATGGATAGGACTGCTACAGATTTTCTTTCCGACATTGCTATGGATGGGACTGCTACATATTTTCTTTCCAACATTTCTATGGATGGGATTGCTACAGATTTTCTTTCCGACATTTCTGTGGATGGGACTGCTACAGATTTTCTTTCCGACATTTCTGTGGATGGGACTGCTACAGATTTTCTTTCTGACATTTCTATGGATGGGACCACTACACATATTGCAAGGCTTGTTTGACAGGTTCCATGTCTGAATCAAGCCTTAGCATCCAGATAATATGACGAGTTTGTGGAGGCAGTCTTCAGATAGTAAATCAGAGCAGTCTCTTTCATTTGACAGGAGTGAAGTCCCTTGGAAAGCATCAGTACCACCACCATGTAAAATAATTATGTCTAAAGGTAGCAGATCTTGCCATTTTTCCTTTCATTAACTGTTGCTCCAATGCTTGTATTCACACTAACACTGTTCATCAAGTCCAACAAATTTTTTTACCTGTAGTGATGGAGCGACCCAATATCAACCCTCATGTTTGTGGTCTCTGACTCTTTATTCTGCTGTCTCAAGTCCAGCAATGATTTTTTTTATTCATATGGGTGACATTAACTTGGAGACATCTCATTGCTCAGAATAAGTAACAGGCATTCCAGGATCTAGTTTGGACGAACATGGATTAACTACTACAGCTGACCTTCTTTTATGTGCATTTTTTTTGTTGCAATTTGGGCTGCAAGTTCAGTTATGGAAAAGTCACTATTATTAAGCATGATCTGGCAGATATTAATTTCATCCTATGGACCTTTCATCATTTGACTCCTTGTGTTTAGATATAAATTTGGTAAGGGTCCTGTTCTTGTCATTGTTCACAGTTTGTAACTAAGCATATTTGACATGCATTTTTTCATCTGATGCAGCAAATGTCTGAGCAAGTTCAGTTATGGAAAAGTCACTATTATTAAGCATGATCTGGCAGATATTAATTTCATCCTATGGACCTTTCATCATTTGACTCCTTGTGTTTAGATATAAATTTGGTAAGGGTCCTGTTCTTGTCATTGTTCACAGTTTGTAACTAAGCATATTTGACATGCATTTTTTCATCTGATGCAGCAAATGTCTGAGCAAGTTCAGTTATGGAAAAGTCACTATTATTAAGCATGATCTGGCAGATATTAATTTCATCCTATGGACCTTTCATCATTTGACTCCTTGTGTTTAGATATAAATTTGGTAAGGGTCCTGTTCTTGTCATTGTTCACAGTTTGTAACTAAGCATATTTGACATGCATTTTTTCATCTGATGCAGCAAATGTCTGAGCAAGTTCAGTGTTGACTTCAGTGATTGTATGTACATTTATGTTAATAAGGGACAGCTGTTGAGAATGCCAAAGGAAGTGACAATCCATATTTGGGAATGAGCTGTGAGGATTATCATGAGGGTGTGAGGAAGTTACTAATTGGTGTGAACTAGAATCATCATCATCATCAATTAGGGTACAAGTGACAGTTGACACCTGTTTGTGATTTGCAATCAGCATCATTTAGATTTGCTGTTGGTCTTCTGATTATTGATATTGTTGAAACGATCTGAAATATTTACCCAACCATATTCTGTATGAGTCAATCTTTTGCACTAATATAAAGTTCCAATATGATATACTATAGCTCTGACAAATCTGCTACCATTAGAAATGTTGGAAAGGTGAAACTTTTGTATCAAAACAAACATTTTTTTCTTCTACTCTGTACATATCTAATAGCAATCAGCAGAAACCAGATAGTCAAAACTCTTTTCTTTCAGTGGTAGTTGCGAATTTCACTCTACATTCCTTGTACAGTCTCCTATTCATCAATACTTGGATGAAACTGGCAAGCAACTTTTGACTCTTCAGAAAAATTCGTGAATCTATGTAGTTTAATATGCACTAATCATCCATCCATGTAATTGAAGTCCACACTCCTACCAAAATGAACTATTGAAGCCTTCCACACTCGCCATGCATAAAAGGCTGCAACAGAAGAAGCATCCATCCACCCATGCACACAATTTAAGATATACATACCTCCATCCTTATATACAAACTTAAATACACCATTCATCCATATAACTGATAAATACATTTTCTGTACACATTCATCTTGCATACATTTATACATACATCCATCCATCCATGCATCATTACATACATACTCGCCATCACCCACCTTCACTGTACTTAATAAGTGCCGGGGACCCGAGTGGCCGAATGGTCTAAAGCGCTCTCCGTTACGGATCACTGCCATCTGACCTCTGTCTGCGTGGGTTCAATCAAGTCTTAGATTCGGCCAATGTGGGTATGTGAGAAAGCTTGCCAGTAGCTTCTCGTGGGTCGGTGGTTCTTTCCGGGGTTTTCCCTGGGTTTCTTCCACCACCATTAATACTGGCCGCCATGTATAGCCTATCTTGTGCTGAAAAATGGCATTAAACCCTACAACAACTTAATAAGTGCCAGTTCAAATTAAGTCTCTAACTAGATACCCAAAGCCCAGTTTGTTACACACCAACCCAAACAATGCTTTTGTTTTGAGTTAATTTTTAATGAAATGCTCAAAGTTGTGAGATTGTGTTTGAATACTATTTTTATTCTATTTAGGTTGATTTTTCCAAATTAAATTTCACCTATGCACCGATACATTCTTCAACTTATCCAATAATTCATCCTCGATCCCATATCAAGTATTAACATAACTGCATGGCCTTGCACAGACTTATGTCACAATTTGAATAATGTCCTGAAATTATCAATGATAAATTTTTGGGACATTTGCTGAAATTTGCAAGTTCACACAAGTGCAAATGATTTTTGACTGCCTCCAAAATTCTAAAAACGTATACAAATTAGCATACCTGTGCCATTCAGTGCACTTGACAAATTTATGTGGTGAACATACAAACCTCTGTAATTTGTTCATACATGTAAACTGTTGAATGGTGTTCAATTTGAGGTATATCATTTGCAAATTATTTTGACATCTAGATTCAAGCTGGCAAGTTGAAACTGAACCCTGCCCCTTGGCTATCGGTTACATGGTAATATTGACGGAGTTGTTTTTTCAGTAATATTAGTAGGCACGAATCCGATCAAAGCCCTAAATTTAACTTTGTCTATGCCACTGATGCATAAATGGTAGCTGTTCGGAGGCAGAACATGTCGAGTGACTTCAATGATATAACGGCAGCATAAAAAAAGAATTGAGACTTTGTGTATATAATGACTTGACTCTTTCTGCCCTGTTTCAAATAAGAATATTATTTCAAGTTCTGTTCTTCAAATTAGAAGTACAATATGGATAGGAAGGCTATGAAGATACAAACCAACAAAGAAGCCAATACCCAAGACAAAATCATGGACTTTGAAAAGCAGATGTCTAAAAATGTGAGAAAGGAAGTATAAACTTGCAATAATGTTTTCCCTAAAACCGGTGTCTAGAAATAATATAGAACATAGCCTTGTAAATCACACGTGCTTATAATGCTTAGTAAATATTTTAAAGAACTCGTATAGCAACAACAGACAATAATTCTGAGAAGTACAGGCAATGAGTAGAAATAATCTATGTGAGCATGTCTAGTACACTGAGGCTGTTAGAAATACGCCCACTGGAAACTTACAATCACGACAACTGCAGCAGTGATTTGATGCTCCCATATTCCTTTTAGATTTTCCCAGTGGGCACATGAAAACCACACTTGAAGTCAAATTCTTTAGTTAGTGATTGCCATCTTTATAGGTTACTGTATTTGTATGGGAAAGCATGAACAAGTTTTTCGGATGGATATACTGCATGACCTTGGGAGTGCAGTATATCCATCTGACAAAACGAGTTCATATTTTCCCATACAAATGCAGTAACATTTTTATTATATGCTTATTTTCTTATTCTAACTAAGGCTTAATTATATAAACAAAAATACACTACAAGAAACAAACCGAATTTATGCTGTATTCCAAACTAAATACACAAGCGCAGATTCATCAGTACACAACAACATTATTAATGTGCACATAACTCCACCCAGATAAATTTGAACTTAGTCGTGTACTAGACATCACTTGCGAAAGAAACTGGCGTTTTGGTCTACTTGAAATTTAGAGTCGTATTGTAAAATGAATGCGCATTACAACAACTGTTCCATTTAGTCTGGAATGTATAGATTTTGGTATTTTTGTCGATTCTACTAAATTTCGTGACAATGACTGGATTTATCTGCGTCAATTCTACATGAAGTTCATCGGATTTCAGCAGCGAGGGAGCAGCGTGTTGACATCTGCAAGTGTTTCTGTTCTGTCATTGAATATTTGGAATCATAATGTGGTAAAAATATGAAGTCTTTCAATTGTAGTTGTCAAAAATACGTTATGGAATATAATGTTTATTTCATTCTGAGTGCAGTAAGGAGGATGTAATTGCATTTGGAATGTAGTCGAAATTACAGTACAATTTCAAAATGTGTAATCAAGCTTTAGAACCGATTACATGGCTCATGTAATTCGGATTTGCAGAACTAAGAAAGTACATTTTGAGGAAATTCAAGATGTAAAACTAAGTATATTGTTTGCCATTCTTATTACCAGCTAAAGAAGAGACGTTTATGCCTTGTCACTTGCATATTATTTGTAGGAAGCCAGCAATTTTTTTAACCTGTCTGGTGTCTATCGCTAGCCTGAATCCGAAACATTGTATCAAAAAAGTTAACGTGGAATATTGCAAAGCAGCTGGTATGTGGCAGTCCACGAAACATCTGCTTTAGTTCATTCAGAAATAAACTGAATCAACCAAAACGTAAAGCAACTACATGAGTGTACATGATATGTTTACAAAGTAGTTTCTAATACACTATTGGGCACACGTGTGCAATATGAAGGTGTGCAATATCGTAAAATATTGCATGATTTTGACAATGTAAAGTTAATGGTGACAAAAGTGAGCATATAATAATAAACATTTTGAAGCCATTGTGAGACACTGTTCTTGCTCTAATGCACCTCGGAACTCGCATAGGGATGGGCAATATCAATTGGAAAATCTCTACTAGAAGCATGGAGACGATGCCAATAATTATTTTAATCTAAAGACAACAGTCGTTAATTAGTACTGATTCATATCAACAAAACATCCAGCGTTCTCTTGCATGTGATTTACTATTTGCGTGATCAAAAATTAAGACTGGACAAAGCAACGCTCGGACATATTTTAAACATCGTCTGACATGGCCTGGGTCTTCAATTTCCAGTCAGCTTTTAAAAATCTGGGAATCTTGGAAGGTTTCTCTTTGGTTTTATTTGGTGTTTCTAATGTCTTTGACTTTAATTTTCCTTTGGTGACATCATGCACTTGGGGATGTTTATCTGAGAGTGGATCTGAATTTCTTCTTTTATGTGTTAGGCCATCTGATTGTTCTTCACTAATAAATTTCACATCGTATGTTAAGCCAATTTTCTCATTTGATGGACTTTTAACCACCGCAGATGCAATATCTTCTCTATGGTCTGTATTATTATCTTCCACTTTTGTCAATGTTGATTTTTTCTTCTTACCCTGAGCCACACCCTTCTTCATAATTGGTCCATTTTTGTGCAGGTACACTACTGGCCAAACAACATATGCAATACAAGGGCCTGCCTTTGTGTAGGGGACGTAAATATCCTTATTGAATAGACCATCAGCTTCTGATGTAATGTACATGGGTGGGTTCTTTATGCACATATTCCAACAAACCCGGGAACATTCTGCAATGTAATCCTTGCAGAGCTTGTGTAACGATTCATCTACGTCAACTCGTAGTTTTCGCTTGATATCCTACAAGTAAAATAGTCCACAGATAAACGAGTGATTAGAAGATAGTTTTCATACTTTATGTGACTCAGGTGTTCATTAAACTTCTGATTATTTTTTTTTAGCAAAGATTTGGGATTCAGTTGCTTTTCTTTATGGATCTTTTAAAATTTTGTCAACAAATTAAGTTGGGTTTTCACCCCCTGCACTGCTGTCAAGTATATTTCCAAATTTGATTCAAAACTCAGTGTTTTAAAACTAAACAAGCACATAACATAATTTTACACGGCTGACAAGTACATTATATGCCATGACTCCAAGATAAAATAATCTGATAGTTTTTCACAGTTTACTGTTACAATATTTCAAGCATACACTACCGAGATACTACCAATGTAAAGCTGCTTTTGGCATTCTATTCATTGTGGCAGAATTAGTTGAAAATGGCATAAAATAAATTAGACACTAATTGAAATTATAATAAAATAAAGCTAAAACTTGTCCATGTAATCAAACCGCATTGAAAGTGTTTTGCACCTTGGATTTGGGAAATAAAATAGATGTGAAAATAAAGGTTAACATGTACATCTTAATAAGGAGTCCCCCTTGCCTTTTTCACAACATTCGGTATAAAGTTGCAGTTCTGTGCCCTAAAATCCTGTATGGTATACACCATTTTTTCTTTAAACGCTTGAATATCTACATTTTCTTCGCTCTGAAAAAAAGATCAACATTTAGAATAAAATCTACCAGATCAGTTAAGAATGTAAATCTATCGTACCAATACATTCCTTAAATTCAATTTCAGGCAATGGCAGACAACTTTGAATCATCACTGAAAGCAATAGGTAATTTTAAAGCAGACTTTTTTTTTGGCTTTGTAGTATTTTTCAGTCCTTCTTGCAGCAACTCTGTCTCGTACCACCTTTTCTTTTTTGGGACAGCTAAATGGGTTGTCTCGTCAACTTTACTGGCACAGTCTTAAAAATATGTTGTGTTATGTGAAATAATTTTGAAATATTTTAATCACTTAGTTATTCTCAATTTTTGTTTACGAGCTTCTTTTCTGTTGCTAAGAATGGTAGTCAGATACGACTGAATATCAATATACTTTATTCATTTGTACATGTAATACAACTTTGGGTGAAGATGTTTGATTAACAGTTTTGTCGTAATTAGTTGCAATTTTTTGTGTCATTATTAATAATGTCAGGGCTGAAAACTCAGTCTGTGAATGTTAGCATTTTCTCATTGCAAATTATTAGAGTGGTTACCTATCCACATAGGAAACTTGTAATTAACTCTTATACTTGTACTTACTGAACAATCTTGCCCAAGAAAGTTTGCAAGTGCAGTATTCATCTCTTGGTCTAAATCTTGAGACTTTGATAAACAAATACCATATATCACCTAGAGAAACAAAATATAATCATTATCCGATATTATAGAAATTAATATTTAAAATCATGTGAGAATTTATATATATATATATATATATATATATATATATATATATATATATATATATATATATACTCTTTCGATTAATTTGTACCATTAGTTAAAATCATGGAAGTTGTATATCACACTGTTACAAAACAGCTCTAGATGTCACGAAGCAGCAATGATGTATAAGGCTAAGTATATGCATTTATGTGACAGAAAGAATAACAAAGATGAATTCATTAGCGATGATATTTGTGACAATCGTTAAATAGCACAGTATACCAACCACCTGATGAAGTTTCTGGCCTATAGTTTTATTTAGTGGCTTTTATAAACAGAAAAAGATCTACATTTGTAACTTAAGTGTACTTATTTCTAATTTGATCAAAATCAAGCATATCTTGCCTGTAGAATATGAAGCAATGTACAAACAGCGTCTTTATCCTTCAGCTTCCCGTTTCTTGTCAAGAGTTGATAGCTGTCTGTCCACTTGTTGTCATACAGCTCTGAAAATTGTTCTGTCAGCTTTTCAGGTCGATTACAGTCACTGAGATCCGTAATGTTGGGATTACCGTCTTTTAGTTTCATGGCCCCAATTTCACTCAGTCTTGAGCATGAATTGTGAAAATACTAAACAGTATCACATATTTTGGAGAGGAGGGAAACGAGTCTGGCAGTGGTATATATGAGATAAATATGGACGCAATAAAATGACGCATTAATTGGAAAGACCATAGTACAGCAGAAACAAAATAAGATACTGAGATTAAATAGAAGTAATATAAATATGTAGAAAGAAATTATTAAGTGATTGCTCACTAAGAAGTATATGGACACATAATTCTATCGTTCTGGATTCAAACGTGAACCAGAAAACAACCTGACTGCAAGGCTTAGTCGAAATACGAGGTATAGAGCTGCGATGTTTAGATTTCAGCTTCTTTCCAAATAGGACATGGAAAGGAATAAAAATGCCGATGATATGCATAATCTTTTGAAGAATAATGTCCGCAAATATAAAAAGAAACATCTGCCATTGTAACGAAATTTTTGGAACAACAAGAATTACTTTAATATTCTGGGATTTTAGAATGGATAGTATTGAATCTGTCTATAGCATATAAAATACAGACAATACTAAACTTTTAAACCGGATTTACCTGTCTAAAAGAGCATGTTTTTCTGATTTAAGCATTGCTATGGTTTGCTCCATACATTTTAGTTTTCCTTCATATTCTTCCATGTTCGGTTTCACTTCACCACTACAAAATAAATCATAGGCATTATTGTGGGACAGGCCCATATGCTGTTACCTGCCAAAGTTATAATAATCCCGTAGTTTCATTCATTCGGGATGTAATAGTCAAATTTTGTTGAGCAAGTTAAAAAAAAAAAAACGATGAATATTTGGCAGCATTTCAAGCTTTATTGTTATAATTGCAACAATTAAAAACAGAATACAAAACATTTTTATTTACATAGCATGTGTGTAAAAAAATCATGAAACTAATTTTCCGGCCATGGCTTGAATCGGTTATCGTAATACTCGGAGATGATTTTGTAGATAACGGTGATCTGAAATATACGATTTCCAAGAAGATAAGGGATAACACAATACCATTCTCTATTAGCTGGGTGGGTTCTGGAAAAATGTCTTCGCAACAAAGCAGATTTTGCTCTTCGAGCATTAATCATATGCTTAAGTTGAACTACACCTTATAAGGTCATTATGTCGGTAAGGAAACAACTCTTATTCCCCATTTCTTTCAGATGGAGACTTATATCCAAACTTGAGGTCAAACATTTGAAGCATTACGCTGTTCATCCTCCAATGCCATCCTTTCGACTGTGCATGTCACTTTCAAATGGTCTTGTACTGCAGATCAAAGCGTGTTTGTGTGTGCGTGTGTGTGTGTGTGTGTGATTTGGATTTTTAACGTAGCTAAAAATTGTTCAGTCATATCGTTACGATATCTGCATCGTGGCAATTTATAGTGATGTCTAGCACTGGGACATTATGCCGCAGACATGTAGCATGATGTCTCACCCAGTCATATTATCCTGACACCAGGCAGACCAGTCCTAACACTAACCTCTTAATGCTGAGTGCCAAGCGAGGCAGCTGTAAGTACCATTTTTATAAGTCTTTGGTATGACTCGGTCAGGGTTCGAACCCGCGACCTCCCGCATCCAAGACGGACGCTCTGACCACTAGGTCACTGAAACGGTCCAGATGAAAGTATATAAAGTGAGCTGTATTAAATTCGACATCATTTATCAGTAGTACAAACCTACCTGTCCGAAAAAGAATTTCTATCAGACATGAGAAGTGCAATCGTTTGTTCCTGACTTTCGATTTTTTCTTTGTATTCTATAATGGTTCTCTGCTGTTCAGCGCTTGAAAATGAAATAAAATTTTGGTGTTAATGAAGTAATTCAAGGAAACTTTCCCCACATTGACTTTAGTCACTTTCATTTCACTATGCAAAATGCTTAACGATATGACTGAACAATTTATAGCTACGCTCTGACCACTAGGTCACTAAAGCGTTCCAGATGAAAGTATATAAAGTGAGCTGTATTAAATTCGACATCATTTATCAGTACTACAAACCTACCTGTCCGAAAAAGAATTTCTATCAGACATGAGAAGAGCAATCGTTTGTTCCTGACTTTCGATTTTTTCTTTGTATTCTTAATGGTTCTCTGCTGTTCAGCGCTTGAAAATGAAATAAAATTTTGTTGTTAATGAAGTTAATTCAAGGAAACTTTCTCCACATTGACTTTAGTCACTTTCATTTCACTATGAAAAATGCTTATTATATTGTTATGACCCTTTGGTCACAAACTAAGTAACAGAACGAAGAAAAGCCAACAAGTTTTATAAAACTTAAACAATTTAATTAGCAATGTCATAAGTGAAAATGTGAAAGGAACTTGCAGTATCATGAAGTAAATCCAAAATTAATCCAGAAAAATTCTAATAAAGTCCAAAAAAATGAAAAGTTCGGAATAAATTTCAGAACCAGAAATATACTGGTCCGCCAAGAATCTTGACATTGTCACATGACTTTGTCTAGAACTCCTTTGAATAAATCATATTAGTTCCAGAATAATGTTATTATTCCAAATAATGAGCTGTTTCCACTGAACAGTCCAAACAAATGTGTTTCCACTCCCAAACAATATCTAAGTACAACATAAAACACGTTTGCAGACTTAAAACCGGAAGAAAAAAATAAGAACGATTCCAAAATAGGAATGAATCTGATTACTCAGGTCTCTTCTTATATACGCCTTCTATTAAGACTATATTTAACAATAATATTGCAACTTTCGTGCAAGCAATAACACCTTAAAGTGTGACTTAAAAAGCAAACAAACAAACAAATAATAATAATAATAATAATAATAATAATAATAATGATGATGATGATGAAGAAATGATTAATAGAGATCATGAACGGACTGTCAAAGAGTGATATAAAATAATGGAAAAATAGTTAAACATGAATATTTCCTACATCTTCTAATATGGAATGTGAAATTTTAATAAAAAGGAATATTCACGTGAATTGACTTCTTAAGTTTAATAGTCTTTTAGCTGTAATTACAGATATCTCTTTACTACTGCTTTCATGTTTTAAAGGCAATAAAATTACTGAAATTGATTAGTAATAGATACGCACCAAAGAGCTTGCAGTTGTTCCAAGGCTGCATTGTTTTCTGAGAGATAATCGGTATGTGCACTTTCTATGGACTTCTTCAGTAAGCTGTGATTCCTTCCCCTGTAATGGAAAGATGCATTGCAACATTAAAAAGATAATAACACATTGACGTGTAAATTTAGGGACTGAACCCTCTAATATTCCAGGGGTGTGTATGTTTGTTTAAAATATTCTTTTACCCCAAAGTGATTTATGTTTTAAGGTAAAAAAAATACTATAATTTTTTTTTCCCCAGATATATGATGGTCTGATTATTTTAACCCCTGGGCCCCCCACTGTAACCCTTCACCTACAAATGAAGTTCGTTCAGTGTCTTCAAAAGGGAAAGAAGAAACATGATATGCTGAAGAATTACTCAAAGTCTGTTGAAAATGCAAAGATGGTTTATCATTTTGAAGCTAAACATATCTTGGTACAAATTTTAACCTGTAGGTTTCATTGTTTAAACTGATTCATTATTTCAAGACTCTCTCTTTGACACACACACACACACACACACACACACACACGCAGTTAACCGTAAATGGCTTCTGTCCCCAATGAATGTTATGAGTAGAAAAATACAGAATCCGTAACTGTCGTTGCATTTCCTTTTCGATGCAATTAAATACATATGCTCAGTATGTGAATCCGTATGTTCATCACTATTTAGTTCTGTTATTGTGGTGTAATAATACCTATATAGAAGTTGTATTTGCCTCTAAACGAGGCTAGTAGAACTGTTGGAAATTAAAGTTTGCTGTAATTTTTTCTTGTCCTATAAATATTTGTTGTGAAGGTAAATGAGTTCTTGAATATGAACAAAACATGTAAAGAAATAAAAAAATTCTGATGTAAATTACAAGAAAAGAAGTAATCTTCGTAATGATAAAAAAGTGCTATGATGGAACAGAGGTCTCGAGCTGATAATAGTGGGGTAAAAAGTTCATGTAACCATAATCCCTCAAACCTCGGATGCTTGATTTGTACTGGGTTATTTCATAGTTTTGTAATTATTGGGATTAAGTCACTAATACAGCTTCCGTCAGGACGTCGTTAATGGTTTGCAAATTTAAATAACTTTGTGCTTTGGTAGTCCATAACATATTACATAGATTTCTTGACGAGGTGTGGCACAAATATTAGGAAATATCAAAAGCAGGTTATTTCTTGGCATTGTTAGAAATGTGTCTTCTGGCGAGGTGTGCGGGTTATAAAAGTATTTACTGTAATCAAAAGTTCGTAAACTGAGATGGCACGGGCAAATTTTGTCCACCCAGAAGAGAAGTAAAATTCTGGAATTCAACAAGAGAGAAAGAGCTTAATAATCACTGACTCGTATATATAACTTAAAACAGACAAATTGATTAGACATTTTTATATAAGTAGTATTTGCCACCTTAAATATGAATATAGAAACGAATTATTGTATGGCCACACCATTTTTTTTATATGGCTGTGTCTTTTTCAACAGTGATTTTAAAGAGATATTACTGAAGAACAGTTCATATTTATATTTACCTAAAATTAATACATATGTTCTATAATAAACTTCTTTTTAAAGATGAAATGTTGCATAATAACTGACAAATTGAAAATTAGAAACGAATACACTTACTCGTACTGATTGTTTTCCAAAGACAACCTGCCAGATGTATGATATTCCAAAGAGGATCTGCCAGCCACACTGGTTCGTCCCAGTTCGGGATCCTTTTAAAAGGAGAAATTATTGTATAACAGTTATAAAAGTAGATTAGAATAACCAGTCAAGCTGATAACTGCTTGGTCAAAATCATAGATATGACCTACCTTCATATCTGCTGACTTGCCTTCATCTATAACTCAGAAACACACTATTTTAAGAAGCATAATTTTTTTTGAAGATATTGAACAATATTGAACAATAAGATATTTTTACAATAAAAAGAACGACTTAAGACTTGCGCTCAATGCTCTCGGAGAGGTCGGCCCTTTTCGGTCATTGTCAACAAGATTGCCTCGGATCCAGCTGGTAAAATTACCCATCTTTGAAAGCGTATTTGTTTCACTCTCTTGAAAAGAACCTGAAAAAGTTCAGTTAAAGATAAAATCTATATATTCGTTTGTACATAATATAATATGAAGTTTCCTTGAATGGAATCTTTCGAATATAGACAGATGCTTTGATAAAAACATAAAATGATGTTGCCTCTTTGAATGGAATCTTTTGAATATTAAGTTATTGTCTAAAAGCGACTATTTTTTAGAATAGTTTCTTATTACCATTTTCAAGGGAACATCCGTTCCTACGTTAGGTTTCCATAAAGTGCATTAATTAATGCAAGGCACTCTATAAGCCTTAAAAATGTAGAATAAGTTTCTTCCTAAGACAAAAGGTATACTTGACCCAAGTTGACCGGAACGACCTCGTGGTTTTGCTTGTCTTCTAAGTATTTATCAAGATCCATTTTTCTCGAGACACAAGATACGGACACAGTTACGTGAATTAATTCGGATAGGTCGTACACTTTTTTCTTTATTTTCTCAAGAAAAGTATAGTTTCACAGCAAGAACAGCGATACATGTGCCTGTTTAGCATGACCTATCAAGATTAAACGTTTCAAATATTGAAAATGACATGCTGCATGGCTTAATTTTGAGTAAGAAATGAAAAGTTATTGAAAGTGCCATAATAGTCCAGCTCGATAAAATATCATAATTGGAAACAGGTCAAAACGCCCCACTGAAAACTCGCCCCCGACAAAAACGCTCCCACTTTTTACAAAATTGCCCCCATTGTAAAATAGCCTCCAATCAAAAAAGTTTCTACTTGGCACAAAACCGCCACCCATTCCAGTCATTAACGCCCCATGCGCTTCGTTCTCTGCATTTATTATAACCTAAGAACCTCAGAAATATAAGCGCCCTTAGAAATATTTAGCCGAAAAAGGCTGCCTGAAAAAGATTTTAAATCTTATATAGTGTTACATTTCATGCATAATTCTGAAAACATCTAATATTTCTACGATAATCGGTGTTCTAACTTAGAACAGTCAAGGGATATGCTGTTGCTCATCTGCCATGAGATGCGGCCAAAAATAAAATAAAGCATCTCTCTCTCTCTCTCTCTCTCTCTCTCTCTCTCTCTCTCATAATATTATCAGCTTTTTTTCCAAAACCCTGAAGGTCGAATAAAAAAAACACTTAACGGAATTTCAATTCGATAAACATTCTAATCCTAATGAACTAATTAAAAAAGGCAAGAACAAAATCAATCCAGTAGCTCATGCGCGGCAGTAGGTTCTCGATTTCAGCCACACACTGTATACAGATTAAACGGTAGGCTCCATGAGAAATAAAAATGAAGTCACGCTTTCATAAATCATCACAATATTGATTGATGCTCATCTTATATTTTGCAGTCTGAGTATACGCACATTACGAAAGAATAATTGCTCTAAATCGATGTCCAAACTCTAAGACATAGTCTTAAATTTACATTTATGTACATTTTACAAAGGGACAATGTATGTATGTACTAGCTTTTATGGCATTTAGACACTATATTGACTATACTGTGCCAACTAAAGGTAAAATATGTAATATGTAAAGACAGAGTGCACAAACATTTAGCATTATACATCATTCCATGGAAATATAAACATGAAGTACAATCACATAACATATAAATCGTAAAGAAGTTAAATTTCTGTAAAATGTATGTAAATTAAAAAATAAAGGACACACACACACACACACACACACACACACATCCTTAAAACATATGATCAAAACTTGTTGTATAAACCGTATTCCCACACAAATTACATAATTTTGTCGTGGTACACCATCCTACAGTTTCTTCATCCAGTTCAAGTCAGACTACTTATGTCAACGAATTTGGAAGTCGACACACTCGAAAAACACCTGTTCAACTGTACGTGGACACGGGGAAATTACACATTCTAGTCGAGGTTTCCCCTTGAAAAGGTTTGCACGAGTCAAATATGCATATCCGATACGCGATCAGCACAATACCGCCCTCATCTCACATAATTAAGGATACCAGTCTATAGTAGAGGGTTTGTTGTTCTTAGGTTTGTTGGCGGCGTTTGCATTCCATATAGTTTGTCAAACATAACAAACATGCTGATTAATACAATATCTGAAGACTTCTAGTGGAAAACTGGTGACAACAGGTCCTTATTGGCCGTTTTAGCTGCTCTTTCCTTACCCTTTATACGAATGTGACTAGGCAGCAGGAGCCAGCAGTACGTTAATACTTTTCCCCGTTTGTATGAGAATATCGTGCTTCTGTAATATCTGCGATATTAGCAAGTCATCAGATTTAAGATTCTGCAAGGCTTGCAAAGGACCATATATATATATATATATATACTTATATATATATATATATATATATATATATATATATATATATATATATATATATATATAATTTTCTCTGGGCACTATCCATCGTGACCCTCCTTCTTACATTGGGAAATCTTTGCTGTTGCCTTATTTTTCGCAGTTGTAACACCGTAAATAGTTGGGCATTAAAGGGTCAACATGTGTATTCAATGTTTAACAACCTGGCTTTGATCGGTGTACCAAAATGCACAGCTGAGCATCAAGATGAAAGTGTTTGTGGGAATCAGCCCATCAAATCTGCGTTGATTAAAGGCTATGCCATTTGTAGTTTTGGAGAACAGCACTATATTGATTAATCACAAAGGTTACCTTTACGTGTATAAAATGCAGTTGAATTTAATATTTTAAACATACCCCTTGATGCTTGGCATGACCAGCCGATTGATCAGACCGGACCCATTAACCACCTATCTGCCTGAAGTTGAGGTCTAAGTAGTGTTCCAAATGAGAGCCAATCGTTGGCATCTCTTCCGCTCAACTACCTGGACCCCTTCTCCAGCAGGCGTGGACGCAACCCACTGCACACGGATTCCCAACACTCAGTCGCCTCTTCCGATACACAGCTGGGACACATCAAAACTATTCCACAACCCGGAACTTGTTGGAGGACACAGTGGGACAAACATTTGAGCTGCAACATACTCAATATAAAAGGCATACAAAAAAGGGACCTAATTCGATTTTGATCCTCCAACAGGCTTGATGCCCTCTCATATATATATATATATATATATATATATATATATATA